>JAKUCM010010164.1:0-24294 GCA_023374145.1 Lepidium sativum
AGGAAAAAGAGATCACATGTGTAGAAATCCTAGATAAGCACGAATAGCTCAAACGACCACGCTAGACCTCATAACTAAACCAAAGTAGTTCATGAAAGTTCACCGATAATCATAACTTCTAACTTAAGAGAACAATTACCTTCTTGCAACATATGACACCAACCTAATTCGCTTAGCACACTTTCTCATATCGAAGTGACATTACATTGCCTTGAACTTAGCACATAGAGATCACATGTGTAGAAGTACAATATGAACACGGATAGCTAAAAAGATCAAGCTAGACTTCACAACACAACTAAAGTAGTGCATGACGGTTCACATATAATCATAACTTCTAGTGTAAAGAACATTCACATAGTTGCAACATAGAGAGCAACCTAAGTTGCTTTGCACACTTTCTCATGTCAAAGCGACATTACATGGGCCTTGAACTTAGCAAAAAGAGATCACATGTGTAGAAATCCTAGATAAGCACGAATAGAACAAACAACCACACTAGACCTCATAACTAAACCAAAGTAGTTCATGACGGTTCACCGATAATTGGAACTTCTATTTTAAGAGAACATTGACCTTCTTGCAACATATGAGACCAACGTAAGGTTCTTAGCACACTTTCTCAAGTCGAAGCGACATTAGATTGCCTTGAACTTAACAAAAAGAGATCACATGTCTAAAAGTAGTATATGAATACGAACAGCTCAAAGGATCAAGCTAGATTTCATAACTCGACGAAAGTAGTTCATGACGGTTCACAGATAATCATAACTTCTAGCGTAAGAGAACATTCACATAGTTGCAACATGAGAGCACCCTAAGTTGCTTTGCACACTTTCTCATGTCAAAGCAACATTACATGTGCCTTGAACTAAGCAAAAAGAGATCCTATGTGTAAAAGTCCTAGATTAGCACGAATAGCTCAAACAACCACGCTAGAACTCATAACTCAACCAAAGTAGTTCATGACGGTACCGATAATCATAACTTCTAACTTAAGAGAACAATGACCTTCTTGCAACATATGAGACCTACCTAAGTTGCTTAGCAAACTTTCTCATATCGAAGCGACATTACATTGCCTTGAACTTAGCATATAGAGATCACATGTGTAGAAGTACTATATGAACACGGTTACCTCAAAAGATCAAGCTAGACTTCACAAAATAACTAAATTAGTGCATGACAGTTCACAAATAATCATAACTTCTAGCGTAAAAGAACAATCACATAGTTGCAACATATGAAAGCAACCTAAGTTGCTTTGCACACTTTCTCATGTCAAAGCGACATTACATGGGCCTTGAACATAGGAAAAAGAGATCACATGTGTAGAAATCCTAGATAAGCACGAATAGCTCAAACGACCACGCTAGACCTCATAACTAAACCAAAGTAGTTCATGAAAGTTCACCGATAATCATAACTTCTAACTTAAGAGAACAATTAGCTTCTTGCAACATATGACACCAACCTAATTCGCTTAGCACACTTTCTCATATCGAAGTGACATTACATTGCCTTGAACTTAGCATATAGAGATCACATGTGTAGAAGTACTATATGAACACGGTTACCTTAAAATATCAAGCTAGACTTCACAAAATAACTAAATTAGTGCATGATGGTTCACATATAATCATAACTTCTAGTGTAAAAGAACTGTCACATAGTTTCAACATATGAAAGCAACCTAAGTTGCTTTGCACACTTTCTCATGTCAAAGCGACATTACATGGGCCTTGAACATAGGAAAAAGAGATCACATGTGTAGAAATCCTAGATAAGCACGAATAGAACAAACAACCACACTAGACCTCATAACTAAACCAAAGTAGTTCATGACGGTTCACCGATAATTGGAACTTCTATTTTAAGAGAACATTGACCTTCTTGCAACATATGAGACCAACCTAAGGTTCTTAGCACACTTTCTCAAGTCGAAGCGACATTAGATTGCCTTGAACTTAAGAAAAAGAGAACACATGTCTAAAAGTAGTATATGAATACAAACAGCTCAAAGGATCAAGCTAGATTTCATAACTCGACGAAAGTAGTTCATGACGGTTCACAGATAATCATAACTTCTAGCGTAAGAGAACAATCACATAGTTGCAACATGAGAGCACCCTAAGGTTCTTTGCACACTTTCTCATGTCAAAGCAACATTACATGTGCCTTGAACTAAGCAAAAAGAGATCCTATGTGTAAAAGTCCTAGATTAGCACGAATAGCTCAAACAACCACGCTAGAACTCATAACTCAACCAAAGTAGTTCATGACGGTACCGATAATCATAATTTCTAACTTAAGAGAACAATGACCTTCTTGCAACATATGAGACCTACCTAAGTTGCTTAGCAAACTTTCTCATATCGAAGCGACATTACATTGCCTTGAACTTAGCATATAGAGATCACATGTGTAGAAGTACTATATGAACACGGTTACCTCAAAAGATCAAGCTAGACTTCACAAAATAACTAAATTAGTGCATGACGGTTCACATATAATCATAACTTCTAGCGTAAAAGAACAATCACATAGTTGCAACATATGAAAGCAACCTAAGTTGCTTTGCACACTTTCTCATGTCAAAGCGACATTACATGGGCCTTGAACATAGGAAAAAGAGATCACATGTGTAGAAATCCTAGATAAGCACGAATAGCTCAAACGACCACGCTAGACCTCATAACTAAACCAAAGTAGTTCATGAAAGTTCACCGATAATCATAACTTCTAACTTAAGAGAACAATTACCTTCTTGCAACATATGACACCAACCTAATTCGCTTAGCACACTTTCTCATATCGAAGTGACATTACATTGCCTTGAACTTAGCATATAGAGATCACATGTGTAGAAGTACTATATGAACACGGTTACCTTAAAATATCAAGCTAGACTTCACAAAATAACTAAATTAGTGCATGACGGTTCACATATAATCATAACTTCTAGTGTAAAAGAACTGTCACATAGTTTCAACATATGAAAGCCACCTAAGTTGCTTTGCACACTTTCTCATGTCAAAGCGACATTATATGGGCCTTGAACATAGGAAAAAGAGATCACATGTGTAGAAATCCTAGATAAGCACGAATAGAACAAACAACCACACTAGACCTCATAACTAAACCAAAGTAGTTCATGACGGTTCACCGATAATTGGAACTTCTATTTTAAGAGAACATTGACCTTCTTGCAACATATGAGACCAACCTAAGGTTCTTAGCACACTTTCTCAAGTCGAAGCGACATTAGATTGCCTTGAACTTAACAAAAAGAGATCACATGTCTAAAAGTAGTATATGAATAAAAACAGCTCAAAGGATCAAGCTAGATTTCATAACTCGACGAAAGTAGTTCATGACGGTTCACAGATAATCATAACTTCTAGCGTAAGAGAACAATCACATAGTTGCAACATGAGAGCACCCTAAGTTGCTTTGCACACTTTCTCATGTCAAAGCAACATTACATGTGCCTTGAACTAAACAAAAAGAGATCCTATGTGTAAAAGTCCTAGATTAGCACGAATAGCTCAAACAACCACGCTAGAACTCATAACTCAACCAAAGTAGTTCATGACGGTACCGATAATCATAACTTCTAACTTAAGAGAACAATGACCTTCTTGCAACATATGAGACCTACCTAAGTTGCTTAGCAAACTTTCTCATATCGAAGCGACATTACATTGCCTTGAACTTAGCATATAGAGATCACATGTGTAGAAGTACTATATGAACACGGTTACCTCAAAAGATCAAGCTAGACTTCACAAAATAACTAAATTAGTGCATGACAGTTCACAAATAATCATAACTTCTAGCGTAAAAGAACAATCACATAGTTGCAACATATGAAAGCAACCTAAGTTGCTTTGCACACTTTCTCATGTCAAAGCGACATTACATGGGCCTTGAACATAGGAAAAAGAGATCACATGTGTAGAAATCCTAGATAAGCACGAATAGCTCAAACGACCACGCTAGACCTCATAACTAAACCAAAGTAGTTCATGAAAGTTCACCGATAATCATAACTTCTAACTTAAGAGAACAATTACCTTCTTGCAACATATGACACCAACCTAATTCGCTTAGCACACTTTCTCATATCGAAGTGACATTACATTGCCTTGAACTTAGCATATAGAGATCACATGTGTAGAAGTACTATATGAACACGGTTACCTTAAAATATCAAGCTAGACTTCACAAAATAACTAAATTAGTGCATGACGGTTCACATATAATCATAACTTCTAGTGTAAAAGAACTGTCACATAGTTTCAACATATGAAAGCCACCTAAGTTGCTTTGCACACTTTCTCATGTCAAAGCGACATTACATGGGCCTTGAACATAGGAAAAAGAGATCACATGTGTAGAAATCCTAGATAAGCACGAATAGAACAAACAACCACACTAGACCTCATAACTAAACCAAAGTAGTTCATGACGGTTCACCGATAATTGGAACTTCTATTTTAAGAGAACATTGACCTTCTTGCAACATATGAGACCAACCTAAGGTTCTTAGCACACTTTCTCAAGTCGAAGCGACATTAGATTGCCTTGAACTTAACAAAAAGAGATCACATGTCTAAAAGTAGTATATGAATAAAAACAGCTCAAAGGATCAAGCTAGATTTCATAACTCGACGAAAGTAGTTCATGACGGTTCACAGATAATCATAACTTCTAGCGTAAGAGAACAATCACATAGTTGCAACATGAGAGCACCCTAAGTTGCTTTGCACACTTTCTCATGTCAAAGCAACATTACATGTGCCTTGAACTAAGCAAAAAGAGATCCTATGTGTAAAAGTCCTAGATTAGCACGAATAGCTCAAACAACCACGCTAGAACTCATAACTCAACCAAAGTAGTTCATGACGGTACCGATAATCATAACTTCTAACTTAAGAGAACAATGACCTTCTTGCAACATATGAGACCTATCTAAGTTGCTTAGCAAACTTTCTCATATCGAAGCGACATTACATTGCCTTGAACTTAGCATATAGAGATCACATGTGTAGAAGTACTATATGAACACGGTTACCTCAAAAGATCAAGCTAGACTTCACAAAATAACTAAATTAGTGCATGACAGTTCACAAATAATCATAACTTCTAGCGTAAAAGAACAATCACATAGTTGCAACATATGAAAGCAACCTAAGTTGCTTTGCACACTTTCTCATGTCAAAGCGACATTACATGGGCCTTGAACATAGGAAAAAGAGATCACATGTGTAGAAATCCTAGATAAGCACGAATAGCTCAAACGACCACGCTAGACCTCATAACTAAACCAAAGTAGTTCATGAAAGTTCACCGATAATCATAACTTCTAACTTAAGAGAACAATTACCTTCTTGCAACATATGACACCAACCTAATTCGCTTAGCACACTTTCTCATATCGAAGTGACATTACATTGCCTTGAACTTAGCATATAGAGATCACATGTGTAGAAGTACTATATGAACACGGTTACCTTAAAATATCAAGCTAGACTTCACAAAATAACTAAATTAGTGCATGACGGTTCACATATAATCATAACTTCTAGTGTAAAAGAACTGTCACATAGTTTCAACATATGAAAGCCACCTAAGTTGCTTTGCACACTTTCTCATGTCAAAGCGACATTACATGGGCCTTGAACATAGGAAAAAGAGATCACATGTGTAGAAATCCTAGATAAGCACGAATAGAACAAACAACCACACTAGACCTCATAACTAAACCAAAGTAGTTCATGACGGTTCACCGATAATTGGAACTTCTATTTTAAGAGAACATTGACCTTCTTGCAACATATGAGACCAACCTAAGGTTCTTAGCACACTTTCTCAAGTCGAAGCGACATTAGATTGCCTTGAACTCAACAAAAAGAGATCACATGTCTAAAAGTAGTATATGAATACAAACAGCTCAAAGGATCAAGCTAGATTTCATAACTCGACGAAAGTAGTTCATGACGGTTCACAGATAATCATAACTTCTAGCGTAAGAGAACAATCACATAGTTGCAACATGAGAGCACCCTAAGTTGCTTTGCACACTTTCTCATGTCAAAGCAACATTACATGTGCCTTGAACTAAGCAAAAAGAGATCCTATGTGTAAAAGTCCTAGATTAGCACGAATAGCTCAAACAACCACGCTAGAACTCATAACTCAACCAAAGTAGTTCATGACGGTACCGATAATCATAACTTCTAACTTAAGAGAACAATGACCTTCTTGCAACATATGAGACCTACCTAAGTTGCTTAGCAAACTTTCTCATATCGAAGCGACATTACATTGCCTTGAACTTAGCATATAGAGATCACATGTGTAGAAGTACTATATGAACACGGTTACCTCAAAAGATCAAGCTAGACTTCACAAAATAACTAAATTAGTGCATGACAGTTCACAAATAATCATAACTTCTAGCGTAAAAGAACAATCACATAGTTGCAACATATGAAAGCAACCTAAGTTGCTTTGCACACTTTCTCATGTCAAAGCGACATTACATGGGCCTTGAACATAGGAAAAAGAGATCACATGTGTAGAAATCCTAGATAAGCACGAATAGCTCAAACGACCACGCTAGACCTCATAACTAAACCAAAGTAGTTCATGAAAGTTCACCGATAATCATAACTTCTAACTTAAGAGAACAATTACCTTCTTGCAACATATGACACCAACCTAATTCGCTTAGCACACTTTCTCATATCGAAGTGACATACATTGCCTTGAACTTAGCATATAGAGATCACATGTGTAGAAGTACTATATGAACACGGTTACCTTAAAATATCAAGCTAGACTTCACAAAATAACTAAAATTAGTGCATGATGGTTCACATATAATCATAACTTCTAGTGTAAAAGAACTGTCACATAGTTTCAACATATGAAAGCAACCTAAGTTGCTTTGCACACTTTCTCATGTCAAAGCGACATTACATGGGCCTTGAACATAGGAAAAAGAGATCACATGTGTAGAAATCCTAGATAAGCACGAATAGAACAAACAACCACACTAGACCTCATAACTAAACCAAAGTAGTTCATGACGGTTCACCGATAATTGGAACTTCTATTTTAAGAGAAACATTGACCTTCTTGCAACATATGAGACCAACCTAAGGGTTCTTAGCACACTTTCTCAAGTCGAAGCGACATTAGATTGCCTTGAACTTAAGAAAAAGAGAACACATGTCTAAAAGTAGTATATGAATACAAACAGCTCAAAGGATCAAGCTAGATTTCATAACTCGACGAAAGTAGTTCATGACGGTTCACAGATAATCATAACTTCTAGCGTAAGAGAACAATCACATAGTTGCAACATGAGAGCACCCTAAGGTTCTTTGCACACTTTCTCATGTCAAAGCAACATTACATGTGCCTTGAACTAAGCAAAAAGAGATCCTATGTGTAAAAGTCCTAGATTAGCACGAATAGCTCAAACAACCACGCTAGAACTCATAACTCAACCAAAGTAGTTCATGACGGTACCGATAATCATAATTTCTAACTTAAGAGAACAATGACCTTCTTGCAACATATGAGACCTACCTAAGTTGCTTAGCAAACTTTCTCATATCTGAAGCGACATTACATTGCCTTGAACTTAGCATATAGAGATCACATGTGTAGAAGTACTATATGAACACGGTTTTAGCTCAAAAGATCAAGCTAGACTTCACAAAATAACTAAATTAGTGCATGACGGTTCACATATAATCATAACTTCTAGCGTAAAAGAACAATCACATAGTTTGCAACATATGAAAGCAACCTAAGTTGCTTTGCACACTTTCTCATGTCAAAGCGACATTACATGGGCCTTGAACATAGGAAAAAGAGATCACATGTGTAGAAATCCTAGATAAGCACGAATAGCTCAAACGACCACGCTAGACCTCATAATTAAACCAAAGTAGTTCATGAAAGTTCACCGATAATCATAACTTCTAACTTAAGAGAACAATTACCTTCTTGCAACATATGACACCAACCTAATTCGCTTAGCACACTTTCTCATATCGAAGTGACATTACATTGCCTTGAACTTAGCATATAGAGATCACATGTGTAGAAGTACAATATGAACACGGATAGCTCAAAAGATCAAGCTAGACTTCACAACACAACTAAAGTAGTGCATGACGGTTTCACATATAATCATAACTTCTAGCGTAAAGAACATTCACATAGTTGCAACATAGAGAGCAACCTAAGTTGCTTTGCACACTTTCTCATGTCAAAGGCGACATTACATGGGCCTTGAACTTAGCAAAAAAAGATCACATGTGTAGAACCTAGATAAGCACGAATAGAACAAACAACCACACTAGACCTCATAACTAAACCAAAGTAGTTCATGACGGTTCACCGATAATTGGAACTTCTATTTTAAGAGAACATTGACCTTCTTGCAACATATGAGACCAACCTAAGGTTCTTAGCACACTTTCTCAAGTCGAAGCGACATTAGATTGCCTTGAACTTAACAAAAAGAGATCACATGTCTAAAAGTAGTATATGAATACGAACAGCTCAAAGGATCAAGCTAGATTTCATAACTCGACGAAAGTAGTTCATGACGGTTCACAGATAATCATAACTTCTAGCGTAAGAGAACAATCACATAGTTGCAACATGAGAGCACCCTAAGTTGCTTTGCACACTTTCTCATGTCAAAGCAACATTACATGTGCCTTGAACTAAGCAAAAAGAGATCCTATGTGTAAAAGTCCTAGATTAGCACGAATAGCTCAAACAACCACGCTAGAACTCATAACTCAACCAAAGTAGTTCATGACGGTACCGATAATCATAACTTCTAACTTAAGAGAACAATGACCTTCTTGCAACATATGAGACCTACCTAAGTTGCTTAGCAAACTTTCTCATATCGAAGCGACATTACATTGCCTTGAACTTAGCATATAGAGATCACATGTGTAGAAGTACAATATGAACACGGATAGCTCAAAAGATCAAGCTAGACTTCACAACACAACTAAAGTAGTGCATGACGGTTCACATATAATCATAACTTCTAGCGTAAAGAACATTCACATAGTTGCAACATAGAGAGCAACCTAAGTTGCTTTGCACACTTTCTCATGTCAAAGCGACATTACATGGGCCTTGAACTTAGCAAAAAGAGATCACATGTGTAGAAATCCTAGATAAGCACGAATAGAACAAACAACCACACTAGACCTCATAACTAAACCAAAGAAGTTCATGACGGTTCACCGATAATTGGAACTTCTATTTTAAGAGAACATTGACCTTCTTGCAACATATGAGACCAACCTAAGGTTCTTAGCACACTTTCTCAAGTCGAAGCGACATTAGATTGCCTTGAACTTAACAAAAAGAGATCACATGTCTAAAAGTAGTATATGAATACAAACAGCTCAAAGGATCAAGCTAGATTTCATAACTCGACGAAAGTAGTTCATGACGGTTCATAGATAATCATAACTTCTAGCGTAAGAGAACAATCACATAGTTGCAACATGAGAGCACCCTAAGTTGCTTTGCACACTTTCTCATGTCAAAGCAACATTACATGTGCCTTGAACTAAGCAAAAAGAGATCCTATGTGTAAAAGTCCTAGATTAGCACGAATAGCTCAAACAACCACGCTAGAACTCATAACTCAACCAAAGTAATTCATGACGGTACCGATAATCATAACTTCTAACTTAAGAGAACAATGACCTTCTTGCAACATATGAGACCTACCTAAGTTGCTTAGCAAAGTTTCTCATATCGAAGCGACATTACATTGCCTTGAACTTAGCATATAGAGATCACATGTGTAGAAGTACTATATGAACACGGTTACCTCAAAAGATCAAGCTAGACTTCACAAAATAACTAAATTAGTGCATGACAGTTCACATATAATCATAACTTCTAGCGTAAAAGAACAATCACATAGTTGCAACATATGAAAGCAACCTAAGTTGCTTTGCACACTTTCTCATGTCAAAGCGACATTACATGGGCCTTGAACATAGGAAAAAGAGATCACATGTGTAGAAATCCTAGATAAGCACGAATAGCTCAAACGACCACGCTAGACCTCATAACTAAACCAAAGTAGTTCATGAAAGTTCACCGATAATCATAACTTCTAACTTAAGAGAACAATTACCTTCTTGCAACATATGACACCAACCTAATTCGCTTAGCACACTTTCTCATATCGAAGTGACATTACATTGCCTTGAACTTAGCATATAGAGATCACATGTGTAGAAGTACTATATGAACACGGTTACCTTAAAATATCAAGCTAGACTTCACAAAATAACTAAATTAGTGCATGATGGTTCACATATAATCATAACTTCTAGTGTAAAAGAACTGTCACATAGTTTCAACATATGAAAGCAACCTAAGTTGCTTTGCACACTTTCTCATGTCAAAGCGACATTACATGGGCCTTGAACATAGGAAAAAGAGATCACATGTGTAGAAATCCTAGATAAGCACGAATAGAACAAACAACCACACTAGACCTCATAACTAAACCAAAGTAGTTCATGACGGTTCACCGATAATTGGAACTTCTATTTTAAGAGAACATTGACCTTCTTGCAACATATGAGACCAACCTAAGGTTCTTAGCTCACTTTCTCAAGTCGAAGCGACATTAGATTGCCTTGAACTTAACAAAAAGAGATCACATGTCTAAAAGTAGTATATGAATACAAACAGCTCAAAGGATCAAGCTAGATTTCATAACTCGACGAAAGTAGTTCATGACGGTTCACAGATAATCATAACTTCTAGCGTAAGAGAACAATCACATAGTTGCAACATGAGAGCACCCTAAGTTGCTTTGCACACTTTCTCATGTCAAAGCAACATTACATGTGCCTTGAACTAAGCAAAAAGAGATCCTATGTGTAAAAGTCCTAGATTAGCACGAATAGCTCAAACGACCACGCTAGAACTCATAACTCAACCAAAGTAGTTCATGACGGTACCGATAATCATAACTTCTAACTTAAGAGAACAATGACCTTCTTGCAACATATGAGACCTACCTAAGTTGCTTAGCAAACTTTCTCATATCGAAGCGACATTACATTGCCTTGAACTTAGCATATAGAGATCACATGTGTAGATGTACTATATGAACACGGTTAGCTCAAAAGATCAAGCTAGACTTCACAAAATAACTAAATTAGTGCATGACGGTTCACATATAATCATAACTTCTAGCGTAAAAGAACAATCACATAGTTGCAACATATGAAAGCAACCTAAGTTGCTTTGCACACTTTCTCATGTCAAAGCGACATTACATGGGCCTTGAACATAGGAAAAAGAGATCACATGTGTAGAAATCCTAGATAAGCACGAATAGCTCAAACGACCACGCTAGACCTCATAACTAAACCAAAGTAGTTCATGAAAGTTCACCGATATGTGAAAATTCTCAATAGTATGTGATTAGAGAAGAAGAGAATCTGATTGAGAATTGAGGAGAGTATGGCTGAGAAAGAGAGAGTTGGAAGAAGAGTCTTCTCATTTCTTAAGCTTTACAAATGTGGTTTACAACATATATATAGTAAGAGCACACGAAAACCCTACCTATACATACACATTACACTCTTTTATACAGTCCAAACACTAAAGACAAAACTTACCCGAAATGGGTACAAACCAAATCTGCCATAACAAAAGGGAAGGGAAGACTTTTCCCAATATGTGGCAACAGTCTTCAAGGAGTCACATGTGACTTTTCTGAGCCAAGTTACCACACATGTGACTTAGTTCCTTTCCAACAATGCTAACCAAGTTCTTCTTTGTAGTTAGACCCTTCCTTTTACTCGGTTCCTTGTTTAGCACTCCAACTGAAGCTTGTCTTATACTCCAGCTATTTAACTCTTTTAGTTTAACACTCCCCCTCAAGCTTGAATCCATAATGTGGATCATTAGGAACAAGCTTGAAAGTTGTAACTCCCCACCTCGTTAAAAACCTTAGTGGAAAACCCTTTTTGGGACAAAACCAACTAAGGGAAAAAGAGTATGGTTCATTGTTACGCCTTGGACAAATTAATTAGTCCAAGCTTCTCATATACAAACTCACACACCTTTGAGCTTGCAGCCTTAGTGAAAATGTCAGCCAATTGATCTGAGCTCCTTGTGTAACATGGCAAGATCACTCCTTGCTCCACCTTTTCTCGAACCTTGTGGCAATCAACCTCTATATGCTTTGTTCTTTCATGGAAGACTGAGTTAGAGGCAATGTGAATGGCAGCTTGATTATCACAATGCATTGTGATTGGTTCTTGAGTCTCAATCCCCAAATCTTTGAGCAACGCCTTTAGCCATATAAGTTCATCTGTGAGCTTCCTCATAGCTCTATATTCAGCCTCGGCACTTGAGCATGACACCACCTTCTGCTTCTTGCTCTTCCAAGTGACTAAATTGCCTCCAAGGAACGTGCAATATCCGGTGGTAGACTTGCGGTCTTGCCTATCTCCAGCCCAATCCGCATCACAGTATCCAACAAGAGTTGTGTTGTCATTTCTTCCCATCCATATGCCTTGCTCTGAAGTTCCTTTGAGATATCTCAAGATGCGATCCACCATTTCCCAATGGCACTTCTTCGGTGCTTGCATATGTTGACTTACTCGGTTCACTGCAAAACACAAATCCGGTCTAGTTATAGTAAGATAAATCAACTTACCAACCATTTTCCTGTATAGATGTACATCTTCAAATGGTTCATCATCTTTCTCCCCCTTGCACGTTGCTTTGTAGGCATCCTCAAGTGGTGTCTTTGCAATCCTTGTACCTACATCACACTCATTCAAAAGATCAAATGTGTACTTCCTTTGAGACAAGAAGAGGCCTTCCTTCGATCGGCACACTTCAATGCCAAGAAAGTACTTCATTTCGCCCAAATCCTTAATGTCAAAAACAGAATGAAGGTGTGTTTTGATACCTTTGATACCCGTTTTGTCACTCCCGGTGATGATGATATCATCCACATACACAAGGACAACAACAATTCCATCCTTACCTTGTAGTGTGAAGAGGGTGTGGTCTGCCTCAGACTTCCTAAATCCATGGTCACGTAAGGTTTGACTCAACTTATGATACCAAGCTCTAGGAGATTGTTTAAGACCATAGATAGCTTTCCGAAGCCTTAAGACATTTCCTGGTGCCACAATGTGCTCCAATCCCGGTGGAGGATGCATGTATACCTCATCCTCCAGTTCTCCTTGTAGGAATGCATTCTTGACATCCATCTGCCACAATTCCCAATCAAGATTAGTAGCTAAAGACAACACTACACGTACCGTATGGAGTTTGGCAACCGGAGCAAATGTGTCGTGGTAGTCTTCTCCATAGGTTTGAGTAAACCCCCTCGCTACAAGTCTTGATTTGTGGCGTTCAATTTCTCCATTACTTTTGTATTTGATGGTGAAAAGCCATCTTGACGTTACAGCCTTCTTCCCTTTTGGAAGTTCAGATTCGTCCCAAGTGTGATTCCTCTCCATTGCTCCATGCTCATTATCCACAGCATCTCTCCAAACCTTGTGCTCCTTGGCTTCTTCATAGGTATTAGGGATGAAGTGTTGATCAATCTTGCTGGTAAAAGCTTGATGAGCTATTGGAACGTGGGCTAAGGTGCACATAACTTGTGTTGGATGAGCTACTGCCTTGTTGTTATAGTACACACGTGTGTTAACCCAATTGGATGGATTCTTCCTCACTCTTGTGCTACGCCTTAGAAGTTGGTTTGGTGGTTCATTAGCACTTGATTCTGCCTCTGCATGGTTTTCTCCCAAGGGTGCTGACTCCTCCTCATTTATCGGAACACTGTTTGAGTCCTCCTCATATTGGTTTATAGTCCCATGGTTATCAACACTCGGGTTATTGTTGGCAAGTGTACTTGGACCATCATCAGTCCTATGGTGGATTCGACCGTCAACAGATGAGTGATGTTGTCGAGGCGTGGCATCATGGGATGTGGATTGAGGAGGATTGGCAGCCACCACTCCAATCTTCTCCAAAATGTTTCGCAAGGAAGTGGCACGACTTGAGGGACCTGATTGAGCATTTTCAGATAGTCCTTGTAACTCTGACCAATTCTTTACGTCATAGTACCCCTTTGTCTCTATAAACTTCACATCCCGAGATACAAGCACCCTCCTCGTCTCTGGGATGTAACACTTATATCCTTTTTGAGTTGTCGAGTATCCAACAAACACTCCTTTAGTACTTTTAGCCTCTAACTTGTTTCTTTGATCTCCTGGTACCAAAACAAAGCCAACACAACCAAACACACGTAAATGATTAATTGATGGTTTTGTTTGAGTTAGTACCTCAAATGGAGAGACATCCTTTAACACTTTGGTAGGAAGTCGATTAATCACGTAACAAGCTGTCATCACCGCATCACTCCAAAAACGTTTTGGGACATTAGTGTGGAACATCATGGCTCTAGCAACCTCCATAAGGTGTCTATTCTTCCTTTCAGCCACACCATTTTGTTGAGGGGTGTACGGGCAGCTTGTTTGATGCATTATTCCGAGTTTGGCTACAAGTTGTTTGAATGAGTTGCTTGTGTATTCACCTCCATTATCTGTTCTTATGATTTTAATCTTTGCATTATAATGGTTAGTCACATAGGTTTGGAAATTGGTAAAAGCCTCTAGCACCCTATCTTTTGAAGGTAACAAAGTTAACCAAGTGTACTTGGATTTCTCATCTATAAAGGTGACAAAATACTTATGGTTTTCTCTAGACTCACAAGGAGAAGACCACACATCTGAGTGAATTAATTCAAAACAATGTTCATAAACGGTTGAGGACTTGGGAAACACCGATCTACAATGTTTACCAAGTATACAAGCCTCACAATCATCATTTTTAAAGGAAATACTAGGCAATAACAATCCTAAAGCACGTGAATGAGGATGACCAAGTCTAGCATGCCATAAAACATTCTCATCATTACTACAAGAACTAGATAAGCAAGATAAAGGTAAAGATAAATTCGGATCTTTCTCCACATCTTCAAGGAGATATAATCCATTTTTGGTGACACCTTCTCCAAGGACTTTGCCACTCTTAATATCCTGAAAACAAACTTTGTTAGGCTCAAATATAGCTCTACAATTAAGATCACTAACAGTCTTGCTTACACTCAACAAATTTGAGGTAAATGATGGCATGTAAAGGGCTTTAGAGCTCTTATCAAACAATTTTAAATCACCAATGCCTCTAATAGGAACTCTTTTACCATCAGCAATAATCACATTCCCTAAGGCTGGTTTCAAATTGCTAATCAACCTAGGGTTCTTAATCATATTATGAGATGCACCAGAATCTACCACAATTTGATCCGAAAATTTTGAAGCATGATAAGAGATACCAGAATCTTTGAGTGCATTGATGGATTTGATGAGCTCTTCAAGGTCTGATTTCTTCACATATTCATTGTGGTTTACAGTCATAGCCTTTCCTTCAACCATTTGAGATGATGTGCTGGCTGCTGTGATGGTTTGAGCCTCCATTCCTTCAGTTGCAAGATTCGCTTTTGCCTTTTCCCATCTGTTTTGCTTGAGGTGGGGATGAAGTATCCAACAGCGGTCCTTAGAGTGACCTTTCTTCTTGCAATGGTCACATATCCACACCTTCTTCTCCTCTGGTCGGTATGAAGCTTTGTTAGCCATAGTAAGCTCCCCCTTACCACCAAGAAGACTTCTTGAACCTTGTTCTCTTTGAATGGATCCACACACTTCCTCCAAGCTTGGCATCTTGTCTTGCCTCAAAAGATGCCTAACTAGGTCACCATAGGCTGGGTTTAGGTTCATCATAAGACCAAAGACCTTGTCTTGCTCAAGTCTTTCACCTAACACCGTTGGGTCCACCGTTGGGGGTCTTAGCATGTCAAGCTCAGCCCAAAGAGATCTATACTTCCCAAACCATTGAGTGAACTCCATATCTTCTTGGCTGAGATCATTGATAGCTTTCTTCACCTCATACACACGGCTGAGGTTTGATAGGTTGCCATAAACCTTCTTGAGAGTGTCCCATAATTGCTTAGCACTCTCACAGTAGGAATAAGCTTCATGGATTGCTGGGTCAAGAGAGCTTTGCATGATAACAAGAGCTACTTGGTCATCTTGGTACCACTTAGCGTCCTCATCCTCTACAGCCACAACTCCACTAGCTTCACCTTTCTTTTCTTTTTCAACAGACCTAGCCATCCTCTTTGGAGCTCCTCCTTCAACATGAGCCCAAAGTCCACGACCACACAACACAGATTTTATGGTTCTAGACCATAACAAGTAGTTCACTCCCTTGAGAGTGACATGAATACCAACAAGCTTTAAGTTATCCATCAGGTTTGACACAGAGGAAAGAAACAGAGAGATTTGGACAGAAAGATGGAGCTTTCAAACAATGGAGTTTCAAGAAGAGAGAGAAAGTTTCAGCAGATTAGATAAGAGAATTAGAGAGTTTCAGCGGATTAAATGAGTCATAAGAGATCTTATGCTCTGATACCATGTGAAAATTCTCAATAGTATGTGATTAGAGAAGAAGAGAATCTGATTGAGAATTGAGGAGAGTATGGCTGAGAAAGAGAGAGTTGGAAGAAGAGTCTTCTCATTTCTTAAGCTTTACAAATGTGGTTTACAACATATATATAGTAAGAGCACACGAAAACCCTACCTATACATACACATTACACTCTTTTATACAGTCCAAACACTAAAGACAAAACTTACCCGAAATGGGTACAAACCAAATCTGCCATAACAAAAGGGAAGGGAAGACTTTTCCCAATATGTGGCAACAGTCTTCAAGGAGTCACATGTGACTTTTCTGAGCCAAGTTACCACACATGTGACTTAGTTCCTTTCCAACAATGCTAACCAAGTTCTTCTTTGTAGTTAGACCCTTCCTTTTACTCGGTTCCTTGTTTAGCACTCCAACTGAAGCTTGTCTTATACTCCAGCTATTTAACTCTTTTAGTTTAACACGATAATCATAACTTCTAGCGTAAGAGAACAATCACATAGTTGCAACATGAGAGCACCCTAAGGTTCTTTGCACACTTTCTCATGTCAAAGCAACATTACATGTGCCTTGAACTAAGCAAAAAGAGATCCTATGTGTAAAAGTCCTAGATTAGCACGAATAGCTCAAACAACCACGCTAGAACTCATAACTCAACCAAAGTAGTTCATGACGGTACCGATAATCATAATTTCTAACTTAAGAGAACAATGACCTTCTTGCAACATATGAGACCTACCTAAGTTGCTTAGCAAACTTTCTCATATCGAAGCGACATTACATTGCCTTGAACTTAGCATATAGAGATCACATGTGTAGAAGTACTATATGAACACGGTTAGCTCAAAAGATCAAGCTAGACTTCACAAAATAACTAAATTAGTGCATGACGGTTCACATATAATCATAACTTCTAGCGTAAAAGAACAATCACATAGTTGCAACATATGAAAGCAACCTAAGTTGCTTTGCACACTTTCTCATGTCAAAGCGACATTACATGGGCCTTGAACATAGGAAAAAGAGATCACATGTGTAGAAATCCTAGATAAGCACGAATAGCTCAAACGACCACGCTAGACCTCATAATTAAACCAAAGTAGGTCATGAAAGTTCACCGATAATCATAACTTCTAACTTAAGAGAACAATTACCTTCTTGCAACATATGACACCAACCTAATTCGCTTAGCACACTTTCTCATATCGAAGTGACATTACATTGCCTTGAACTTAGCATATAGAGATCACATGTGTAGAAGTACAATATGAACACGGATAGCTCAAAAGATCAAGCTAGACTTCACAACACAACTAAAGTAGTGCATGACGGTTCACATATAATCATAACTTCTAGCGTAAAGAACATTCACATAGTTGCAACATAGAGAGCAACCTAAGTTGCTTTGCACACTTTCTCATGTCAAAGCGACATTACATGGGCCTTGAACTTAGCAAAAAGAGATCACATGTGTAGAACCTAGATAAGCACGAATAGAACAAACAACCACACTAGACCTCATAACTAAACCAAAGTAGTTCATGACGGTTCACCGATAATTGGAACTTCTATTTTAAGAGAACATTGACCTTCTTGCAACATATGAGACCAACCTAAGGTTCTTAGCACACTTTCTCAAGTCGAAGCGACATTAGATTGCCTTGAACTTAACAAAAAGAGATCACATGTCTAAAAGTAGTATATGAATACGAACAGCTCAAAGGATCAAGCTAGATTTCATAACTCGACGAAAGTAGTTCATGACGGTTCACAGATAATCATAACTTCTAGCGTAAGAGAACAATCACATAGTTGCAACATGAGAGCACCCTAAGTTGCTTTGCACACTTTCTCATGTCAAAGCAACATTACATGTGCCTTGAACTAAGCAAAAAGAGATCCTATGTGTAAAAGTCCTAGATTAGCACGAATAGCTCAAACAACCACGCTAGAACTCATAACTCAACCAAAGTAGTTCATGACGGTACCGATAATCATAACTTCTAACTTAAGAGAACAATGACCTTCTTGCAACATATGAGACCTACCTAAGTTGCTTAGCAAACTTTCTCATATCGAAGCGACATTACATTGCCTTGAACTTAGCATATAGAGATCACATGTGTAGAAGTACAATATGAACACGGATAGCTCAAAAGATCAAGCTAGACTTCACAACACAACTAAAGTAGTGCATGACGGTTCACATATAATCATAACTTCTAGCGTAAAGAACATTCACATAGTTGCAACATAGAGAGCAACCTAAGTTGCTTTGCACACTTTCTCATGTCAAAGCGACATTACTATTGGCCAAGCATCCTCACTAGGCCACACCAACAAAATCCCAGAGGCCTAGTGACATTTATCCTTAGGAAGATCGGAAGACGCGCATCACTTCGGTTGGGCGCGACTTCGGGAAAAAGAGAAGCCGTGAGACGCAAGGCGTGAAGACGTAGGGCGCAAGGCAATGAGACTTGGGAAGCAAGGTGTGAGGCGACCGTTAGATGGAGAGGGTGTATGGGTCTTCCCCAACGGTCAAAGTGGTCCCGGGAATATGACCGTTGGGCGCGTGCAGCTTCAGAGTGGTCCCGGCTGGACGCGTGAAGAGCAGGTGGTCCCCTCCAGCCGCCAACGACCTCAGGTGGTCCCCTCCAGCTTCCAGCGACTTCTTCTCTCTTCTCTTCTTCTCCTTTGCGATTTTTCTGTTTATTTAAGAGGAACAATTGTATCTTTTAGGATCTATGGAGTTTTAATGGAAGCTCTCTTCATATTCTCTCAAAACACTCTCCAATCTCTTATTCTCTAAAGTTTTCGCATTGTGTACTCAAACTCACATGGTATCAGAGCAGTGATATCCTCTCACTATGCTTCCATTAATCTCTTTTCATCACTCTCTGTTTTTCTTCTCTATTGTTTAGTCCTTGAAATTCAAAACTCGCCGTGGAAAGCTTGGGTTCTACCTCCGGGGCGCATCCTCCTTGCGGCTCTTCTCAAAGTTTTGAAGAAAAAGGCTATCTTTGAGTCCTATATACAGAAAAGCTGGGATCTTTGGTGAGCTTTGGCATCAAAAGAGTAAGCTTTTCTCATTCAAACTCAAGGAAATCTCGAAATCTCTCTTGTGAAGCCTTACCGGAAGCGTGAAAGGGAAAAGGTCAAGTCTTTTCTCTCTTCTTGAAGTGGTGCTCTCTGGTGTTCTTAAGAGAAGACTTTTAGTCTCTCCTGTTCGTGATTTCAAGAAAGCTTCAACTTTTTAAGCCTCTCTTTGGGTCATTTCTCAGCCGGCAAAAAAAAAAAAAAAGGTGTAATCTTTTCTTCTCAAAATGGATCCAAGTAAACTACAAGTGGTTCCTATTATGCTTAAAGGGCCGAATTACTTGCTGTGGGCTAGAGCTGCAAAGACTACCATCTGCACAAAGAAAGGCTATTGGAGTCATATAGTCAAAGATAGACCCTTAAAGAAGTCCACATCAAGTGAAGAAGATGAGGAAGTGCTTGATGAGGATGATGATTGGTTCCTCATGGATCAATCGGTCAAATCTATCATCTTGGGATCACTAGACAAACCCATATTAGAAGCCTACTACTACTGTGAGACAGCTAAAGACTTATGGGAATCCTTGAAGAAAGTATATGGTAATATTTCAAGTCTTACTCGGGTTTTTGAAGTTAAGAAGGAATTGAGTAGTCTTTATCAAGATGACATGGAATTTACGGAATACTTTGGTAGATTTAGATCTTTGTGGGCTGAGATGGATATGCTTAGACCAATGACATTGGAGCCTAAGGTAATTATGAGTAGAAGTGAAGAGGATAAAGTTCTCGGTTTGATGATGAATCTCAATCCATGTTACACGGATCTTGTTAAACATATCTTGAGGACTGCGGCTACTACTCATTCACTTCCTAGTCTTGAAGAAGTTTGTGCTCAAATCCAGAAGGAACAAGGGTCTATTGGTCTATTGGAAAGAAAGGGAAGTTCGGGTCTAATAATTGCCAACAAAGCTCAAGTTAAGACCGAAGATAAGAAGAGGCTAATATGTGAGCATTGTAAGAAGAAAGGTCATGCCAAAGATAAGTGCTGGATTCTTCACCCACACCTTAAGCCAGCCAAGTTCAAAGAAGCAAGGGCTAACCTCACTCAAGAGAAGTCGGATGAACCAAATCAATTGTCTCTAGCTCCTTTCTCTTCGGGTTCATCCTCTTTGGCTGGACAGCAAGAACAAGGAATTGCTGCCTCATCTTCTTTCCAAGGAGAGGTGATTAAGAAGGCAGACTTGGAAGCTCTTATTCAATCCCTTAAGTCCCTAAGGGATTCTGGTATTTGTCTCTTCTCACATTCCTTATTTAAGCCGATTATCATTGACTCGGGAGCCTCTCACCACATGATTAGTGATAGGGGGCTAATTAGTGATATTGAACCAGCTTTAGGGAGTGTGGTAATTGCTAATGGAGCTAAGGTATCGGTTAGGGGTGTAGGGAATTTAGGCTTACTTAACAAGAAAATGAAAGCTTTCTTTATGCCCGGTTTCTCCTCAAACTTGTTATCGGTTAGGAAAGTGGTAAATGATCTAAATTGTTATGTTATCTTTGGTCCTAATAGTGTTAAGTTTCAGGATATTAAGACTGGGAGCATGATCGGAGAAGGCAGAATCCAAGATGGATTGTACATCCTTGAAGATTCTAAGATGTTTTCTAAGTTTTATAACACTAATGTTGGTTTTTCGAATTCGGCTATTGGCTTGAAACCCTCTGTTTGGCATGCAAGGGCTGGCCACCCTCATTTTCGTGCTTTGAACCTTATGTTACCTCAATTATCCTTTGAAAATTTTAGTGATTGTGAAGCTTGCATATTAGGAAAACATTGCAAAACGGTTTATCCCTTATCATCAACCATTTATGATAATTGCTTTGATCTAGTTCATTCCGATGTATGGACTTCACCGTGCATATCTAGGGATAGACATAGATACTTTGTGACATTTATTGATGAGAAGTCAAAATACACATGGATAACCTTGATGCCATCGAAGGATAAAGTGTTTGATGCATTTAAAAATTTCGAAGCTTATATCACTAATCACTTTAATGCTAAATTGAAGGTATTACGAACGGATAATGGTGGTGAATATATGAGTCGTGTGTTCCAAGAACACCTTGCCAAACAAGGAATCCTTCACCAAACAAGTTGTCCTTATAATCCGCAACAAAATGGTGTAGCCGAACGTAAAAATCGACATCTAATGGAAATAACCCGAGCAATTATGTTTCATATGCACGTTCCAAAACATTTTTGGGGAGATGCTGTCATGACAGCATGCTATTTGATTAATCGAACCCCTACCAAGATTCTTCGGGATGTGTCTCCATTTAAGGTACTTAACAAAACTGAACCACATTTAGATCACTTACGTGTATTTGGGTGTCTTTGTTTTGTCTTAGTTCCCGGAGATCTTCGCAACAAGCTTGAAGCCAAAAGTAAACGGTGTATGTTTATTGGCTATTCTCCGACACAAAAAGGCTATAAGTGTTATGACCCGGAGTCAAGAAGAGTGTATGTGTCTCGTGATGTCAAATTCTTGGAAGATAGAGGATTGTATGATGCTACTACGTGGGATGACCTTCAGGACTTGTCCGAGCCAAATCTGGACCGAGCCGCCAGCTTGCGGCTTCTCCTCCAACATTTAGGTCTCTCTCGGGAAACGGATGCTGCACCCGCTGGGACGCGTCCTTCGAGCTCACAGTCTCCGCATCGATCCGTGCCTTCCGATACCGAGACACATACCCATGCTGTTCCCGACTCGACTCATAGTCCTTCTGCTAATGCTCCGGACGCATCCTACCCAACGTCTCCTCCAGTTCCGACTGTCAATCCGGCCGAGGACTCTAACTCGACCGCGTATACCGATCGGCCTGTGACTTCCGAGACGTCGGGCTTGCATGATGATGGGTCTGTTCTGGTTCGTGATTCTCAGCCCATTCAACCACTTCGTCGTAGTACAAGGGTGCGTAAGGATCCTTCACGATGGGTAGAAACACGGACATACTACAATGCCTTTGCAATAGCTCATCCAACTCAAGCGGTATTCTCTATGAACCTTGTACCATCTCAGTTTAAAGCTTTTCTTGGGAAGATTGAGCTGGATCAGGTACCCAAGACATTTGCTGAAGCTAGTCAAAACCCTGCCTGGATGGAGGCGGTGAATGCTGAAGCCGCCGCAATGGATGTCAATAACACATGGGCTGAGGCTGAACTTCCTCCGGGAAAGAAAGCCGTCTCTTGCAAATGGGTCTTTACCATTAAGTATAAGGCTAATGGAGAGATTGAACGCTACAAGGCACGTCTTGTTGCACGCGGCTTTACTCAAACCTACGGGAAGGATTATACAGACACCTTTGCTCCGGTTGCCAAGCTTCATACGGTAAGGGTTGTGCTTTCCTTAGCTACTAATCTATCTTGGGATTTATGGCAGATGGATGTCAAGAACGCTTTCCTTCAAGGAGAGCTTGAGGAGGAAGTGTATATGACTCCACCGCCGGGACTTGAGTCTAGGTTTGATCCAGGAAAGGTTCTCCGGCTTAGGAAAGCCATCTATGGGCTGAAGCAATCTCCAAGAGCTTGGTATCATAAACTGAGCCATACCCTTCGTGATCGTGGTTTTGTAAAGTCTGAAGCCGATCACACTTTGTTCACCTTCCGGCGGAATCAAGGACTTGTGGTTGTGCTCATTTATGTGGATGACCTTATCATCACCGGCGATGATAAGGAAGGTATCTCCCAAACTAAGTCTTATCTTCATTCTGTTTTTGACATCAAAGACTTGGGGGAGTTGACGTACTTTCTAGGGATTGAGATTTGTCGTTTCTCGGACGGCTTATTTCTCTCTCAACGAAAGTACACTTTAGATTTGTTGTGTGAGACAGGAATGGAGACTTCTAAGTCTGTCAAAACACCGATTGATGATGGTTACAAGGCTCATCGAGAGGGGGAGAATGCGGCTGAGCCATATGAGGATCCAATGCTGTACAGGCGACTTGTAGGTAAGCTTATTTACCTTACCATAACTCGTCCTGACCTCTGTTTTGCAGTAAACCAAGTCAGTCAGTACATGCAAACTCCCACAAAGCATCATTGGTCAATGCTTGAGCGCATCCTTCGGTACCTAAGAGGGAGTTCCAGCCAAGGCATTTGGATGGGTAAGCATAATAGTACTACAATATCTGGATATTGTGATGCTGATTGGGCAGGTGATAGGAACGATAGGAAGTCTACTACTGGTTTTTGCACATTCATTGGAGGGAACTTGGTGACTTGGAAGACCAAGAAGCAAAAGGTGGTGGCTTGCTCTACCGCAGAAGCAGAATACCGAGCAATGAGGAAACTAACGGATGAGTTGGTATGGCTCCGGAGTATTCTCAAAGATCTAGGGTATGACACCAATGAACCGACCATAATGCATTGCGACAATCAAGCAGCGATTCACATAGCCAACAACTCAGTCTTTCATGAGAGGACCAAGAGTATTGAAGTAGACTGCCACAAAGTTCGGGAACGCATAGCTCAGGGAGTGACCCTTCCGTGTTACACACCAAGTGGAGACCAATTGGCAGACATCTTCACCAAGGCAGCAAGCTCCAAGGTTTGCAACCATATTTATGGCAAACTTGGACTTGTAAGCCTTGACTGCCCTT
>JAKUCM010010165.1:0-17271 GCA_023374145.1 Lepidium sativum
CTTTTGAAGAGCTAATCAGCCACAGTTAAAAGTCCACAGTAATTTAAATTTGATTTATCAGTACATGCATTTTTCATATAGTTATAGAATTTACTACTATAAACTAATGTTCGTGTTAAATGTAGACATTGAGATTCACGAACTCAGAAAACGTGAGGATCAAAGGAGTATTATCATTGAACAGTCAATTATTCCACATAGCAATAAGCCGTTGCAAAAACGTTGAAATAGAAGATATCCAAATCATAGCACCAGATCAAAGCCCCAACACTGATGGCATTCACATTCAACTATCAACTAACGTAGAGGTCAGAAATGTTTCCATCAAAACCGGAGACGATTGTGTATCGATCGGACCGGGTACAGTAGACTTGATGATAGATGGAATTCGGTGTGGTCCTGGTCATGGAATCAGCATTGGGAGCTTAGCAAAGGACCTAGAAGAAGAAGGTGTGAGAAACGTGACTGTGAAGAATGCTGTGTTAGTTGGTACTGATAATGGGTTAAGGATTAAGTCTTGGCCACGACAAAGCTCAGGGTTCGTGGATAGAGTTCGGTTCTTAGGAGCTCTTATGATTAATGTCTCATATCCTATTCTTATTGACCAGAACTATTGCCCTGGCAGCTCTTATTGCCCTACTGAGGTAAGAATCTAACTTCTATTTAATTCACCCAATTTTTAATATTTTAAAAATTACTTTAGAATCTGACAGAGATAATGGACACCCCTAATTAAAGTATGAATTGTAACAAGTATTTTTTTTTTAACAATTAGTTCGACAACAGTTAACTTATATCGCAAAACTCACAACATAAATTTTTCTAATTTTATATATAATAAAGATGGACCAACTTTACATGCCAAAATCATTAGATGGACCACTTAAATTACTAGACTAAAAATTTCTTTTATCGGAATATAATTTTTATTATAAAAACTTTGTAGAAGGAAACTTAATTAAAAAATTTTATTGACTTTAACATAGAAACATCACATAATACACAGAATATAACGTGAAACTAGATTGTTGACTCAAATTTTGATATTTCATTGCATGACATTCTTTTTGGTTTATCTTTTTTTGATTGGTTTAGTATATTACTTTTTCTAAGATTGTATGACATTGAAGAAAAACCGATTTATATATCTCCAACATGTATCTAGCTAGATTGCTTTAGAAGTTTCAAAGTTAAAGTATTTGGAAACAAAACAAATGTGTAAAATATAAAATTTCAGGTGTCAGGAATCCAAATAAACGATGTAATATACAGTGGAATCATGGGAACATCATCCAGAAAAGTTGCTATAAAGATGGATTGCAGTGAACGATTTCCATGCACTGGAGTTCGAATGCAAGCAATAAATCTAACTTATAATGGTGAACCAGCACTGACTTCTTGCATTAATGTTTCTGGTAAGGAACTTGGTTTGGTTATACCAAGTGGATGTTTGTAAAATAAGCATGACAATATATATATATATATGTAACCATTTTATATGATTAATTCTTTGTATATGTATATATGTTGTTGTAAATATTGATCTGTATTTAAATAAAACCAGATTCCAGCTGTTATATTTGAACAAGTCATTGCAGGTATAAGAATAGAAATTGAATACTATTTTTTTGTAGGCCAATTAATGAATTAAGAAGAAAAAATTGGTATTTGAAGCACAATAGTTTAAACATTACAACCAACTTTTTGAAGTGTGACAGAAATACCAACTTTTAGATTTAAATGTTTAATATGATATATTACTGTCCAACGAATTTTTATATCCGTGAAATTTATCATATTCATCTGAATTGATCTATTTTTAAACAAAAAAGTTTTTGTTCAAAATGGTGGTTCAAAGCTTATGATTGACCTACTTCTACATTATTTGAAAAGAAAATTGTAATCCATGACCATGGATAATTTGATATTTAAGAAAATGACAAGTGAAAAATAAAAAGTAATTTGTTTTTAAAAAATGTGAAAATATCCTTATTATATAGTTTAATATTTTTTAATTTATAAAACATTACTAATAATATTATTGTCAGTTTTTAATTTGTGTTGTATATTTATTTTCAAATATATTGAAATATATTTATAATTATCACAATAAATTTTTTTATTATTAGTCTACACATTATATTGTTAACTAAATAATTATTCTGTAAAACACATTATAATCATATCATCTACTCCTTTTATTTATCATAACTCCCTATTATTTACTATTTACGCATATCCAATTTATTATCGTTATAAACAAAATTTTAGCAATTACCCAATTTGTTGCCGTCACTTAAAGGGCAAAAACGGAACTATTGTTACTTTGCAAATTTTAATTTTCAAAACATTGATTGATTGATATGTACTTAATCAACTCTATTTTTTTTTCAACGGCTACGGCCGGCCAATTAGCCAAATTCTTGCAAATGCAAGCGAGAAAATTCAATTTCAGGATATGCAAGTGCGCATGTCTTTTGTAGATTTACCACTTGCCGAGAGACTAAATGCCACTTGCATTTAATCCACCCTATTTGAAACCAACTTCTCGTGAAGAACATGAAACTTTATCTTTGATATTCAAAATCTGCAAGTTAATCTCACAAAAATCGAAATAATAATAATATGCAATATAAAATTATAATTGAAAAACTTTAAAATTATCATCTGTCATTATTATTAAAAAATAAAAATTGTTATTAATAAGTTATCGAATCGAATAATTATATTACGTAAAAAAGTGAAATTGCAAAAAGTATAAATTACGAGGAGAATTTTGATTTTGAAGAAAACCGAAATAACATGAGAGAAATGCATTTATTTTGGTAGACTGAACCAACGAGAACCACTTGTCTTACCAAACTCTTTCCTAAACAAACAAAGCTCTTATTCCAAATGCATAATTTGCAACTCATCTTCTTCTTCACCATTACAGAAATTGTAACAAAATGGAAGACTTTAAAGTGGTGGAGAACAAAAGGGTGATATTGAAGAATTATGTAGATGGTATTCCTAAAGAAGACGACATGGAAGTGAAATTCGGGGAGACAATTGAGCTTAGAGCACCAAAAGGATCATCTTGTTTTCTTGTTAAAAATCTCTACTTGTCTTGTGATCCTTACATGAGAGGTCGTATGCGCAATGTTCATGGTTCCTATCTCCCGCCTTTTGTTCCTGGTCAAGTATATTATACTTTTTCAATTTCGCCCAATTTCTCAAGTTTTCAGCTTTTTTTTCTTCTGTACCAATTGGAACTTTGATTCCGGTTTTTGGGTATTGTTTTTCTCTTTCGAGCTCAACTTTTGTTCATGACTCAAGCAAGATGGAGGAGCGTGCGATAGAGGGGTTATGCAGACCACATGTTCGATGTTTTGACTGAACTGTGTTAGTGATTTTCAATAGTTTAACTTGAGGATTATGTATGTAATTCTGAAATCTAAGAGATAATGGCTAAGATCTAGGGAGTTTGGAGATTTTTTTGTTTTTTGTTTATGAATTTGTTTACTCTCTAGGATAACTCTTAAGCGACTGATAGTTTTGTAATCTTGAATGCAGTGTATTGAAGGGTTTGGTTTAGCAAGGGTAATAGATTCCACTTGCTTTACTCAATCTTAAGTGACTGATAGTTTTGTAATCTTGAATGCAGTGTATTGAAGGGTTTGGTTTAGCAAGGGTAATAGATTCTGATGATGCTAATTATGAACCCGGCGACATAATCAGCGGGATTACTGGTTGGGAAGAATACAGTTTGCTACATAGCTCTAACGAATTGCAGTTGAGAAAGATTCAGTTAGATGAAAACATTCCACTTTCTTATCATCTTGGACTTCTCGGTACGTCTCATCTTCTGTTTAGTAAAGTAGATAGGATCTTATTTCTTTGAACTAAACAGTCTGAGATAACTTTGTTTTTTCTTTACAGGGATGGCTGGATTTACAGCATTTGCAGGGTTTTATGAGATATGTTGTCCTAAAAAAGGAGAGACTGTTTTTGTCTCTGCAGCATCAGGAGCTGTAGGACAACTTGTTGGTCAGCTTGCTAAGTTGCACGGCTGCTATGTGGTTGGGAGCGCCGGTAGCAAGCAAAAGGTTATTATTTAACTAGTCTGTTAACTCATTCTTGTCATTGTGAAATAATTTGTATGGACATATTTCAGGTTGATCTTCTTAAAAGTAAACTTGGTTTTGATGAAGCTTTTAACTACAAGGAAGAATCTGACCTTGCTGCTGCTTTAAAGAGGTATATGTAATGCAAGATTAAGCCTAAAGTATGAATGACGTTAATAGCTTTACTCGCTTGTTGTCCTGCATACTGTCACTGTTGGGGGAAACGGAAACCTGTTTTGTTCATCTGTAGTCCCTTATGGAGTAATGTTTATCTTGAGGTTATCATGGCTTGTGTCTGTAGGCTTATAAATGTGGCAAAAGGAAATTTGAATATTCTCACCATTGCAATTATATTCGTTAACTGTGGGTTACTCTATTTAGAAGAAGAAAAAAACCCACTGAAATTAGATATTTTGATTGTGCCACTTAAATTGATCCCTTGCAGCTAGCTCTAGGGAATGACACAGGAATGGCACATCATGAGAATTTATACAAAAATTGAAGCTGAAATGTTTCAGTATCTTACTAATAGGTACTTCCCGGAAGGGATCAATATCTACTTCGACAATGTGGGTGGATCCATGCTTGATGCAGCGCTCCTTAACATGAGAGTCCGTGGAAGAATCGCACTTTGCGGAATGGTGTCTTTGCAAAGCCTCTCAAGCTCATCACAAGGAATCAATAATCTGTACAATGCGATCCCCAAGCGCATAAGATTAGAAGGGTTCTTGCAGAGCGATTACCTCCACATTTTCCCAAAGTTTCTCGAACATGTCAAGGAGTATTACAAGGAAGGGAAGATTGTGTACATTGAAGATATTTCTGAAGGTCTCGAGCAAGCTCCAGCATCACTTGTTGGGCTGTTTTCCGGAAAAAATATTGGTAAACAAGTTATTCGGATAGCTAAGAAGTGATTGGTTTCTGGAAGTATATTGGTCGTTTGATTTCAGAACAGACATATTCTTGCTGACCAAAGTAGGTCTTTGTGAATCCACTGAATAAGTGTGTTTCAGGAGACTGGTCTTATAGATTTAAAAGTTCTTTTATTTGTTTTGTCTTCAAGGTAATGATATTTTTTAGGGCAATGGACTTACTTCATCGAAATAAGCAGGTAGCAGATTTATTTTATTAAAATAAGTCTGTTATAATAAAGGAATTTGCCTTTTATTAGAATAATAATTCTTCCAATTATAATGCATTTTCGTCGAAAAGTTTTATTTAATTACAAGAAATAAAACAAAAAGACATTCCCCAAGAAGGATCCGGAGCCAGACAGATCCGAACCGACCCAATCCTAGCAGATCCGAATCGATCCGGTTCGACCCGAAACGGAACAAAACGGTCAAAATCAGCAGAAACAAGTTGAATGTTCCTTCTCGGTCTCAGTGACGATTCGTCTCACGTTTGATCGATCCTTTTCTCCTTCACGAACGCCTCTTTGTAGATGTAAGTCAGCTCCATTACATCATCCGAATGAGTTTTTTAAGCTTTTGATATCATCTTAATAGTGTCGCAATCAAATTTCTTTTACTGAATTTTTGTACTCAAGGATTATGTTTCAGATTATTAGTATCAGCTTTTTGGTTTTTATAGTTTGTTTTTATTTCTCTTGTTTTGCCGAGAAAGTAAAGATGGTAGGATTTCTTGACGGAGAAAAATCCATAAGAAATTTTCTAGATTATTCTTTCTTTTTCTGGATTTTTTGAATAATCTATTGTTCTAGATTAATCTTTCTTTTTCTGGATTTTATGATCGGTTTATGAGTAGTAGTAATAAATCATCATATGTCTGTATAGAAATATCTTGCTACTTGCAGATGATAGCAATCAAATGTAATGACTTATCTTTGGTACATTCACTGTGCAGACTGGTATAGGGATTTGGCTTTTTGGGTATGTTGCTGCTTCATTCTGTATATAGCTAAAAAAAAGCTATTGCAATATGGCTTCTAGAGCGCTTCTTCGAAGGAGGAATCACCTCGTTAAATCTCTAAGTGAACATTTGTCTACAATTCAATGTCTTTCAATCGTTGAGCGGCAAGGAAAACAGGGATATGAGAACGTTAGAAGGTTGAATTCTGATTCAGGATATAGATATGGAGAAGCTGATTTTAAAGATGTCAAGAATAAAGAGTCAACTGTGACACATGAAGGGTTCTATATAAGTAGATTACTTCAGTCTCCAAATTTTAGTAATGGAGTTGGAAGATTAGAATTCCCTTACCCATTGGGCTATAGATGTGTTCGAAAATCTATGTACTCTGTGGCAACGGCGAACAAGCCTGAATCAGGAAATGACCAAGATAAAAAGGCTGAAAAGCTAACTTCACAAAACAAAGAAGCTTCCCCTGAGGAATGTGATGAAGCAGTTGAGGGATTAAGTTTGGCTAAAGCCAAAGCGAAAGCCTTAAAATTGGAAGAATCCCAAAAATCTGATATATCCATTATGCAAAGGGTGAAGTTGTTTCTTCTGAGAATAGGTCCTGCTTTGAGAGCTATTGCATCCATGAGCAGGTCAGGCTTTATTCTAGCTCTTGAATGATTTAATGTTATTTAATGTTGTTTAACATATGATATATTCTGCAGGGAAGATTGGGCTAACAAACTTCGCCACTGGAAAGATGAATTTAAGTCTACCCTGCAACACTACTGGCTGGGGACGAAGTTGCTCTGGGCTGATATAAGGATAAGTGTAAGGCTGCTTGTTAAACTTGCTAATGGGAAAGGTCTCTCTAGGAGGGAGAGACAACAACTGACTCGAACAACTGCCGACATTTTTAGATTAGTCCCGGTTGCAGTATTCATTATTGTACCATTCATGGAGTTCTTGCTACCAGTATTCCTAAAGTTGTTTCCAAACATGCTGCCCTCAACTTTCCAGGACAAGATGAAAGAAGAGGTATTGTTAAAACCTATTCCTGACTATTTAACACCAAGAATGAAAGTATTTAGGAGCTATATTTTCACAATTACATCTATCTTTTGCCTCTTCCATGTTCAAGATAACGTCCAATGACATAATGCCTCTTATTTTTTAGGAAAAGACAAGTCCCATTGATACTGTTACCCTTTTTTTTATGTTAAACTTGAAGTTCAGAAGGAATATTAGCAAAGACCAAATACTACAAGTATCAATATTAGTTCTCTGTTCCTAAAGACCAAATCCAAAGTAGTCTACAACAATTTAGTATTGCAAGTCACTTCTTTGGAGGCTCGCCTAGGAATGTAATGGATTTGTTTTTGTCATGAGATAAGAAAATCCACCTTTATTTCAGCATCTGGCAAACTAGCGGTTGACATTCAATTGGGCTGTTTTATTTTCCCCTTGATGTGGTAGTAAAAGTTTTTTATGAACTTTAGTATAGGGTTGGTATTATTGTTGTGAAAGATTTAGTGTCTGATATTATCCTGAACATCATAGCCCCACGTTTGATGTACATGCGTAGCCTTTGATGTTTTTTGTACTAATGAAGATGTATAAACTAGGGGTTGCATCCGGGTACTGGTATTAGTTTATTTGAAACAGATTCAGACTGTAATCTTTATTGAGGCTACTCAAATCTTAATCTCTTGCAAAGAGAAGAGCAGAGAAAACAAAGTGCACTTTGTTAGATTTCCAAGTGATACAATATAATGCTGAATAAATACAAATAATACCAATTTTATACAACTTGGTGTTACTCTGATCTGGGAAGTAAGCATTCGTTTGATCATTCATATGCTGATCTGTTTATCAAGTATGCAACAAAAATTCACGTTTATTTTTCAGGAAGCACTAAAAAGAAGGCTGAATGCAAGAATGGAGTATGCTAAGTTTCTCCAAGATACTGTTAAAGAAATGGCGAAGGAAGTCCAATCCTCGCGCAGTGGGGAGATAAAAAAGACTGCAGAAGATCTTGATGGATTTATGAATAAGGTTCACTTTCTTTACACAACTTACTTCCTTCTGTAATCTTCAAGATGTACTCATAGTGCCACTCTCAATTGTACAGGTTAGAAGAGGAGTTGGTGTTTCAAATGATGAAATTTTGGGATTTGCAAAGCTCTTTAATGATGAGCTTACATTGGATAACATTAACAGGTTATATATTAGTCAATACTGTATATATTGGTCTATATTGCTTCTTTCTTGGCTTGTTTTTTTATACTGTCTTCCTAAATGTAGGTCCCGATTGGTGAATATGTGCAAATACATGGGTATAAGCCCATTCGGAACTGATGCATATTTGCGTTATATGCTTCGGAAACGATTACAGGAGTAAGTTCAACATTTGCTCACATAGCCATGTTTCTTGTCCGAAATGATTGACAATGAGTCTCACAATAAATTTCTCGGTTTTTGCTGGCATCACAAGAGTTCTGTGGCCATCAATTTATTCTACAGACACGTATTTCAGTATATACATTCATCTAATTTTTTTTGTTCTCACATAATCATTGGGAATGGTCATCTTTGAACTTCTTAGGATTAAGAAAGATGACAAGTTGATCAAGGCTGAAGGTGTGGACTCTCTCTCAGAATCTGAACTTCGCCAAGCTTGTAGATACAGAGGAATTCTTCAATTAGGCACAGTTGAAGAAATGAGAGAGCAGGTTTTTGCTCGTTTATAGATATCATTTAGCATTTTAATCTTTGCTGGAGTTGGTAGAATTTGGACTAGAAACCTAGGTGATTGCTGATCTGCATATCTCCCGTTGCAGCTAAATGACTGGCTGGATTTGTCCCTCAACCATTCGGTTCCATCATCCCTATTGATTCTCTCTAGGTAAGCTCCCCCAGCATCACAGTAGATATGTATACTCTATACGACCAAGTTAAAGACCGCACCACATTTATTTTCATGTTCGTATTGACAGATCCTTCTCGATGGCTGGGAAACTCAAGCCTGAAGAGGCTGTTCAAGCCACCCTCTCCTCTCTGCCAGATGAAGTTGTTGACACAGTTGGGGTTACAGCTCTGTCATCAGAAGATTCTGTATCAGAAAGAAAGAGGAAGTTGGAATACCTAGAAATGCAAGAAGAATTAATCAAGGTTTGTCTCTTTGTTTTACCTACTACGTAAAATATGGTTGAGGACATATGTTTCTCATTTCTGTGTATTGTGGAGGCTAGAAATTCCTTGGCTTAAATGAACTTTCTCAGATTATATTAGGGAACTATTCTCTTATCGTGGATTCAATTGAATGTAGGAGGAGGAAGAAGAAGAAGAGGAGGAAATGGCAAAGATAAAAGAGTCCGCTTCAATTAAAAAAGATGTAGCTTTAGATGAGATGATGGCTTCTACAGCTAAAGATGCTAACGAACAAGCAAAAGCGAAAACTCTTGAGAAACATGAGCAGCTCTGTGAGCTCAGCCGTGCATTGGCAGTTTTGGCTTCCGCATCTGTATGGAGACATCACCACATTCGCATTTATTTACTACATGAGTTTTAAGATTTTCCAATCTGGTTAATGCTTCTCGTTACTTTTGACCTCAATTCCAGTCAGTTAGCATGGAGCGTGAGGAATTCCTGAAACTAGTTAAAAATGAGGTAAATCCGTTTCTCCTCAGATTGTCTCCTAAAGTTTGTCTTGCTTCATTCCTGAATCTTATCAGAGCAAATTTATTTTCCTGATTTGCAGGTTGATCTATACAATAGCATGGTAGAGAAAGGTGGTACAGATGATGAAGAAGAAGCTAGAAAAGCTTATTTAGCTGCTCGAGAAGATAGTGACCGAAGTGCTCAAAAAGCTATTGCTGATAAAACATCTTCTGCACTGTTAGATAGGGTAACAACGATTTCCGGTGTCTATTCCGATGGATAACAAACTCTCTAGCTTTTGTTTTAATCTTATTCATTTATGTTTAGGTTGAGACAATGCTCCAGAAACTTGAAAAAGAAATTGATGATGTCGATAACAAGATTGGCAACCGCTGGAGACTCTTGGACAGGTGTGTGTAAAACCATCCTTTAGATCTGCTTCTCGCTCGCATTTGATTGACTCGGTAATTGATAACTTTGTTGTACAGAGATTATGATGGAAAGGTAAGTCCAGATGAGGTCGCATCTGCTGCAATGTACCTGAAGGACACATTAGGCAAAGAGGGTATTCAAGAGCTTATCCAGAACCTAGCGAAAGACAATGGTCTGTTTCTTTAGCTCTCTTTAACTTCTCAACTTCAATTTTGCGATTTGTCTGATGAATGTTTTGTTTGTTTGTTTAGATGGCAAAATACTGGTTGAAGATTTAGTGAAGTTAGCAAGTGAGATTGAAGATGCTGAAGCTGACGAAACAGATGAGACTCCTACCAAGTCTTGAGTTTGCTTTGTGGATCATCACTTAAGCATTCTTCTTTCATGATTTTTATATTGAAATCTATCAGAATAAATTTCTTCACACATTTTTTTGTCTTGAACACTATTGAGTTCTTTCAAAAAGTTCTATTGATAATATTACCACGTATTTAGTGCATTTATGATGGAGTTTTGACTTCAAAAAGTTAACCTATAACTGAAAAATATTCATAGTTTTTCCATAATTGATATTTTATCGAGTACAATTGGTTTTTGAGAGAGAGAGAGAGAGAGAGAGATCAACATGTGTTCATTGGAGAAACGTGGTCGAGTTTTCTTACTGAGACTCACCGGCGACGGCGAACACCGTTTAAATCCTAAATTACTCGACTCAATCCGATTCATCATCAACCAAATCCGATCCGATTCATCATCATCACAATCAGTACTCATCACAACAGCAGATGGTAAATTCTTCTCTAACGGCTACGATCTCGCTTTAGCTGAATCAAATCCATCTCTCTCTGTTCTCATGGATTCTAAACTCAGATCTCTCGTCGCCGATCTCATTTCTCTTCCTATGCCAACAATCGCCGCCGTTACAGGTCACGCCTCCGCCGCCGGATTTATACTAGCGATGAGTCATGATTATATACTGATGCGTCGCGATAGAGGATTTTTGTACATGAGTGAGCTTGACATTGATCTGAAAGTCCCGGCGTGGTTTATGGCTATGATTCGGATGAAAATCGACTCTCCGGCGGCGAGAAGAGATGTGATGTTGACGGCGGCGAAATTGACGGCAGAGAAAGGTTTAAAGATTGGTATTGTGGATTCAGCGCACGATAGCGCGACGGAGACGGTTGAAGCCGCCGTTAAGTTGGGAGAGGAGATTAGTAGGAGAGGAATTGATGGACACGTGTACAGTAAGATGAGAGAGTCTCTTCTTAGAGAGATTCTTATCCGTACGATTGGTTTAGATGAGCGTACTTCGAGTGGGGTGCGAAACACTGGATCGAAACTGTAGATTATCGAGTCTTGCAAGTTAAGTGAAACACTCAAAATGCTTCATGTTACCAAGATTTATAGAGCAGAAGACAAGAAGGTGCTTGGGGAAGAGCACGGGATCCACCAAGCTCTCTGTAGGCAAGAGTCTCTCGGATACTTACGAGAAGATGAAGTCTCTTAAAGTCAATCAGAGTCTTCGGTTCAATCTTTGGTTTAATGTCTATGAAGAGTGAGCTTCTTCTTCTTTCTTCTCGATGTTGGTAATGAGTTTCTTAGTGTTGCATATTTTGTTTTTAGTTATAGATTCTTGTGAGGATATGGGTTGAGCTGTATAAGTTCTTTTTGTTGGTTAACCAACCAGGAGTCTTGGTGCTGAAGTCCAAACCAACTTTTTGGAAGTCGGATGCGGCCGGAGATTAGATATCTAGTGTCACATTTGAGGAAAAATTGATCACTTGACAACTTTCTCTTAAAGTGGAAAGACCACTACCATTTAGTTTAGCTATATAAGTTGATGAACGATTTGTATTCAAGTAACAGAGTAAAAATCAATTGATAAGAGATACATAGAAATGAGATCAGAGAGCTTGAGAGAGTTTTATGCTCATTGTTCAATCTCTGTAATAGCTCGGTTGGGACAAAAATAGTCTCACTTAAAGTTTTATTATTTATTGTCCCCTTATTGTAGTACATAACCCGAATTCTGATCTCTTATATCTTTTTTGTTAGCTTAGGTTCGCTTATTTTCCTTTTGTTCTTTACTTTTTCTTATGGATTTTTAGGAGATTTTGTTTCTGAGATCATGGACATGGACGCGGACGTGGACATGGCCGAGAACGTGAGCTATATCTTCCGCTACGTTTTCGGCCTCCGCATGTACAAGATGGATCTACTCCTCCTAGCTCTCTCATAGGTTCTTCTACTACAAACAGTGAGATAGATATGACACTATAAATTTTTTATATTCGACATAATTAATAATATCAATCTTAATTAATATGGAAGTAACAAACATTATCGTAATACTTTTAACACATGAATTTATGATGAATTTGGATTTTGTTTCCCACCACAGAGTAAGTAACATATGATAAATATTTCATATTAAAAATCGAGATCATTGATTTAAGATATAAGATTAATGGATAACTCTACTCATTAAAACTGCTATTTATATCATTTATAATACATTTATGAAATCTAAGTATAATTGGTTCTCTTTCAGTGGATAGAGACCACGACATAAAGGAGTTCTTCAAGTTACGTACCAAACATCTTTATCATACAATACAAACTCACTGATTTTTTGTACTATAGTGATAAATAAAACAAAATATATAAGAAGAAACTGACCTAGACTCCGGCGAGTGATCTCAATCCCTCCAATCTCAGAGAAGAGACAAAAAAGTATAAGAGCCAAACATAGAAGAACAATTTTTGGCCTCTTTGAATCCATTTTTCTTCTTTTATGTAACGTTTTTTTCTTTCTACAAGGTTGTATCACGTATAACACTGCATGTATATATAGATATAAAGGCAATATTCATGTTCTCAGCAATAACAAAAAAGAAAACACTTGACCGGTTCATAAGCCATTGGAACATAAACCTTTTATAAATATCCAATTGTGACTTTTCTTTTTTATCAAATGAAATTATGACTTTCTTTGCAGTTTCTTCATATGTTTTATAAACATCATATAGAATAAAAGAGTATAGTATAGGATTTTTAGATTTATAGATCAAGAATTTTTCCATCACCAAGGAAGATTTTGATCTTAATTTGACTTTTCATATTCTGAAAACATGAAATTTTCAAAACTTTGAAAGATGACTTTTTGCTTTCAATTAATAAAAAACATACAAACATACCAACTAAAACATAATAACAATATTAGATATAAAGACAAATGTATCATTGCACATTAGTCTACTAGCAATAGTAAATCCACTAAAAACAGACGCATTTATATATTCAGAGATTAAATCTTATCATCTACGTTATATAAAAATTTAGATAATGAATTGACCAGTTATCCTGATACTAACAAAAAAAAATGTATCATCTTCACATTATGCCATATCATCACGGTACATTCAAACACTTCTTCATTATAATTTTTCTCATATTTTTTTATAAAAAACTGGTAACTAAAAGAAATATTACACTTAAATCTAAACATTAAATAAACAAACAAAAATTAACTCAAATTATACAATAGCTCCTTCTTAGATGAATAACGCTCCATAGGCGATGAAACATCATTTCAAATAATTTATTTGGTAAACAAAACAAATATCACACAAACAAAAAAATGTTTTTTTTTTTCATTTTATGGTTAAAATGATCTAACTAATTAATTTAACATTAAAAGTTCGACATATACCCACTTTACTTGGTAGATTTACTCTCTTTTCTCAGAAAATAAACTTTAACCTATGAATCAATTCTTATCTATCTAATTTTTTTAAAAACACCTGTACAAACAAATGACTACAAATATAAGAAAACCAAATGTTTATCTTCATCTTCTTCCTCAATTAAATTTAGAATAAATCACATTTAACACATTATACCGTACATTGCTTATATGCTAAAACTCAATGATATATTATTCCAAACCTATATATTCTATAAAGTTATATTCTGTTTAACTTTTAACTACATGCTTGTCACCAAAAAAAATTTCAGTTTGATGTTTGAGGATAATCCAAATAATAAACCCTTATTATACTCAGTAGATTAAAAAGAAAATTTTGACATGTACATCAAACATTATCGATCTAATTGGTTGGTGACGAAAATGGGCATTAATACTCAGCTTTAGTAGCCATTAATAATTTGTTGTTTAAACTAGATTCCTTCTAGCTGTGTTCTCTTATATCTATTCCCCCTTTTAAAAATGTTTTTTCCTATAACATTAAGAATTCGAATAAATTAATGATGTATTTACTCAAAACCATTATTTGATTAGATTAAGTGACTACAGATTTTATCCATTATCCTCTTCCATTGCTAAGTTGTAACTTCTTCTCCATGTACTAACTTTGTTCTAAATAGGCTTTTCGATGATCATTGTTAATTCTTTCAAAATATTACGGTTTTATTATACAGGAGATAGCACAACCGGATATAGAAGTTACATGGGGTTGTATACTTCATCAATCTACAGCATACGCTTATTCATACATTCAGATAAGAAACCAAATAAAAAACAAGATACTTTATTTAGTTCACATATATTTGAAATTCCAAAACATAAACGAAACCAATGTCTTAAGTCATTGGAGAGTTTTGGAAGAAGCAGGATTTAAGTTCGTGGAGGAGCTTTGCACGGATTGCGACTCTTCTTCGTTCCACATCTTTGTGAGGGTGGAACGTTCCTGATTGGCCTTACGATTGCTGCAAAATCTTATTCATATTCTAAGTGCTTGATATCATTCGAGGCTAGTAACATATGCAATATTGTGAAGTAAACAAATTCTAAAGATATATAACTATGTACTTACCAAGTTTGCGGCTTGTAGCCTCGACTATTCTCACTTGAGAGGAGGTAGCTAAAATCAGAATGAGAAGAGATAAGAGAAGAGAAACCATATTTGATGATGTCTTTGAACCCGTTTTCTTTGTTTTGATCATATATTTGATCTATTGTCCTCTATATATAGAGCAAGGCCAATGCACTTATGTTTTCTTGGTATATTACTACAATTATAATGATATAATATATAAGAAACAATATTTTCTATTGATAACAATTAGATTAACAAAGTATGATCCATTTTCGAATTATATTACACGGGATTATACAATTTTTTTTTGAATAATCCAACGTTAATACATTAGTGTAAAATTACAAGATATTGAGAAATAATAAAAATAAATCACTAGACAATTACCCAACGTTTCGAATAACCATTTTTTGCAATGTTTGTTTGACTTTAGAACCATAATATTATTGATACTATCAACGATGATGTAATTCTTGTCAGCATTATTAATATTTACTTTGAGTATCTCATTTGTTTTTCAGTCTTGCAACTTCTTACACTGATCGCTTATTTACATCAATTCATAACGCTGTTTCTGCCTACATTTCTTCTACAAAATACCTTTATGATAATAACTTTATTACAAGTGTAAATTGTTTATTAAAATTTATGACATACTAAATTTTGTTTCTTCACCATTACATATCACTGGGAAAGTAACAATCTTGACTATCGGATTAATAAGTTTAAAAGCATATTCTCATATGTTGACTTGACTAACAAATGTTATACGTGAGATGGAAATTTAATTATAATAGTAAAATTTTCGTTTCAGAAATAGTATTATAAAAAGTTTTTATTTTCAACAAATATACTATTTTTATATAGTTGTTATAAAAAGTTTTTATTTATTTTACTGACAATATCAAATTAAATATAGGGTGAATTTGCTAGAAAACCATATTCTGAATACGAATTAAAAATATAATCATAGCAAAAATAAATAAATAAACTATTGTATTAAATATTATTGATGTTGGTGTATACATAGAGTTTTAAAAGAATTGATTTCACCACCTATATTATTAAAGTACATTTGTTTTTTGGTCACTTGTCCAAAAAAAATCTCTGAATAAGCATGTTTGAGCTAAGGTGGTTGAAGGGGGACTGTATAAATAAGGATAAAACATGGGGAAAAATGGTAATTTGTAAGGTCAATGAGTCTTTAAAATCTCTGATGATGCATGTTGGGCTGGTAAAAGTGAACCTACAAGCCCAATAAAAAAGGAGACCCATTAAAGGTGACAATCAAAACATTACAAATATTCTACTCAAGTGTTTATGAACGATTTGGCCTACACAAATATAGAAGGTCTATAATACTATATAATATAGAAGACTCTATAGTATAGTAGAGGGAATAACAACAAAAACAAACACAAATATAAGTTTTTCACCAAATAATGTAAGAAAATAGAAGTTCTAAATAGAACACAATAAAGTAATTTATATAAAATTATGTAATAATATATTCGTTTTTAGTAAAAAGGATTTTAAAGAAAAAAATGTCTTAGTAGATAAAAATGGAATGTTAAAATGTGTATCATTTGTGCAAAAACAGTGATTAATTTTCTCTCCAACCCTTTTGTGTTTCCAGCAAGTTTTCTACGGTCCTTTCTCTCTTCTCTACTTCAAATCTTTCAGAGAGAAAGAGTTCGAGAATCTCTTTACCGTGTAATATATCAGTTTGGCTTAATCCGGTAATAAATTCAGAGTTTCTTCTGGCTTCATTTCTCCGACTTCACATCAATGTCGTCTGGTCTCTTGGCCGTGTCACTCGCCTATGTTATTAATTTAATCTCTCTTCCCTACGATTTCTCTATTATTGGTGGCTGTAACTTCCTCTACAACTAAATGGCGATTTCAATTTCGAGCTCTCTCTTCTACTATAATTGATAAATTATAAAGGGATTTTAAACTTGTGAGATACAATTACTGAAAAGAATAAAAGAGAAGTAGAATATCTTTTAACAAAAAGAAAAACATCCTTTAAGAAGAAAAATAGGAGATATATACAACCACGCTTACAAATCAAATCAGAAAACCAGATATCTGAAATTCCATAACATAAACGAAAGTACGAAACTAATGTCTTATAGTTTTATGGAGGGTTGTAAGAAGCAGGATTTAAGTTCTTGGAGGATCTTTGCACGGATTGCGACTCTTCTTCCTCGATGCAGGAGAATCTCCACATGTTTGTGAGGTTGGGAAGCTGTTCAAAATTCGCCTTCCCGTTGCTGCAAAATCAAATTCATATTCTGAGTGTTTGATTTCATTTGAGGTTGTAGTAATATTATGAAGTAATCAAATTCTAAAGATAATAACTTACCAAC
>JAKUCM010010166.1:0-11310 GCA_023374145.1 Lepidium sativum
CGATAAAAGTTTTATTTTAACTAGAGGCACGTCAAACTTGTTTTTAAATTTGAATAATTTTAATTGATATGGAGTCTTCATAACACTTACAAAAAATCTACTTGATCTTGGAATTCTTCAAATTCAATAAGGATTGGAGATAGATTTTGCGAATAATTATCTCTACTATAATATATTACAATAATAAACATTGGAGAACTTCAATTTCATTTTTATTCTTGTAGAAAGCAATTTTCTAGCCATTCAAAATTTTGATAGAACATTTTTCTCTAAATTCACAATTTTTTGAACTTTCGTATTCCTACAAACTAGAGAAACTAGATTTTACAAAACTAACAGTAATACAACATCCATTCAGAGCAGATTCAACCAAATGATCAAATAAGAAATGAATTATGTATCTGGGCTAGAAACTGTAATAAGGAAGTCCCAACTATAAATATGATGGGCCGAATGATCATATTTGGGCCCAATAAAGCCTCTGTCTGAGATAGAGACAACGAAAGAGAAAGAAAAAAAAAGTTTTTTTGGCCACACGTATAATTCTCGGGATTTTGTTTGTTCGCACTACTCTCATAGAAGAGAAAGATCTGAGAGGTCGAATGATCCAGGAGAAGAAGAATCTCTCTTAGATCGTTTGATCTGATCGGAACAAAGAAGAAGAAAAATGGGAATCCTTTTCACTCGGATGTTTTCTTCCGTGTTTGGAAACAAAGAAGCTCGAATCCTTGTCCTTGGTCTCGACAATGCTGGAAAAACCACAATCCTCTGTAAATCACTTTCTCCATTATTCGAATTTTGTATCTCAATGGTCTCATTTTTTTATATATTGGTCATTCACTGACTAGGGTTTTTCGATTTGATTCTTTTTCTCTGTTTGGTTTTTGAGTTGTGTTGATTTTGTGATTCTTCGTCATTTCCAGATCGGCTTCAGATGGGGGAAGTAGTTTCAACGATTCCGAGTATGTATCTCTTCTCTTCATTTTGTATAAATAATGGATCCCGTTGAGATTTTAAATTGTGATGTGATTTGCTTTGATCTGATCTGCAGCTATTGGATTCAACGTCGAGACTGTGCAGTACAACAATATCAAGTTTCAGGTCTGGGATCTAGGTATGTTTCTAGGAATTCGTTTGAATGTGTATGACAATTGATGCATTAAACTTCCAATTTGTGGTACTAGAAAGGATTTTGGTGATTGGGGTAAGGAAATTCGAAATCTACACTATGTAGCATTAGATCAAACTATTATCTGATGGACTCAGTCTGAGATTCTATTTAGTCATTCGACCATGTTAGCAGATCTTCAGTGACACAGTTGAATTGTTTGATTGTTGTTCTAAGGGTGAATGACATGAATCTATGATCATAAATTACCTTGATTTGGACCCCCTAAAGTATATATCGTACAGAATGATACCTAGAGTTCTGTATTATCTAGAAAGTTGCTGACCTGGTGATACATACCACATCGTCTTGCTATGTATTTTTTCTTGCTGTTTATTACTAAGATATGGTTCGGCAGAACTCAATATATTAACTAGAAGTCTCCTGTGACAGGTGGACAAACGAGCATCAGGCCATACTGGCGATGCTATTTCCCGAATACACAAGCAGTGATCTATGTTGTTGACTCTAGTGATACAGATCGAATTGGGGTGGCAAAAGAAGAGTTTCATGCAATATTGGAGGTATACTGCTGTTAAAGCTTTCTCTTATTATAGTGCTGTATTGTTTTCATGATGGACTTCTTGCATCCAAAAAGAAGAGTCGAGGTAAAGCTGTTTCTGGCAATGAATGGTGGTAGCTGTATGGCAGTCGACATTGGTTCAGTTACTCGTTTAAGAATTGATATAGATGCTTGCAAGTACTTTTATATTTTTAAAACAGCTTCTCATAGGTGACACTAAAATCAAGTATCTTGGATACTTCTGGGTGGAAAGAAATTGGTGGTCATGTCTCTCCATAGATCCGATGATCTACTTAAAAATAATTCCATTATGCAAGAAAGCTTACTCAAGTATACCTGTCTCACTGCCAGCATTTAACCCTAACTCGCTTTTCCAACTGTATTTTATAGGAAGAGGAACTGAAAGGTGCAGTGGTTCTGATATTTGCAAACAAGCAGGTTAGTTATAACTTAATCTTAGCTCTCCTGATAAGTTACAGTTGATTCGTCTGGAAATTTGTATTGAAGTCTGTAGCTGAATAACTTTAGTTTGTTTTGCATTCATTAAAAACATCCCTACTCAATAATAACTTGGTCTGAGTTTCCTTAAATCGACTTCAACAGGATCTTCCTGGTGCTCTTGATGATGCTGCTGTTACAGAAGCCTTGGAGTTGCATAAGATAAAAAGTCGTCAATGGGCAATCTTCAAAACATGTGCTGTGAAAGGCGAGGGACTTTTCGAGGGATTGGACTGGTAAGCACATTATCGAACCGAACCATTTCCCTTTTGCCCGTTCGTTCTCAAAATATTCATTGTTCTTCATCTTGATCATCAGGTTGAGTAATACGTTGAAGTCAGGAAGCGGCTAAAATCATTTTCAATGTACCAATTGGTAATCTCTCAAGAGTGTATCTTTTATCATTCATACTTATTGGCTTGTTTAGTAACGGCTTGTCTTAGTTCTTCATCTTAAGAGTTAATATCAATAACATGTTCACTAAATATATTTTTTTTTTCATTTTTGGTTCGTTTGATTACTTCGGAAAGACGAACTCAACACAGATTTTTGATGGGACCCATGAAAGGGAAATATCACCTTTTAACATGAAATTGAACAAAAGGGTCCAAATGGTGTTTTGCCTAATAAGGCTCTCAAACATAACTTCAAACCAACTTTACATTTATGTTACTTGTCTGCTCACATGTTTCTATTTTGCAGTTTTTTTGCTTACGTTTGTACTAAATTATGATATTAGTTTGTTTAGAAATGGAACATATCCGCATCTGAATAATAGCAGTATATTACTAGAAGTGAACTAGTGCAAAACAAAGAATAACAAAAATGGAATTTTATTCCCACGAAGTAGTCTTGGGAGATAAGACACCTCCAACAATAAGAATCTTAAAGGGGTTCTTTAACCATTTTTTATTGTAACGTATGAATTTGTAAAAGTTAAGAACATTAACTATGAGTTTTAATTTTGTGCCTCGTACATGAATCACACCTACATCTCGCCGGGAAACATTCCCGAAATCAACTAACACTTTTATGAGTTCAAATACAAGAAGCAGCCCCCAATCCACTTACATAATAATTGTCTTTCTCTCTTGTATTTCCCACACACAACTCTTGCTTACACAAAGCTATGTATTACACTTAGTTTTTGAATAAAACGTTTCTCACTCATATATAACTTGCTGCATCAAAGATCACTCTATATATGCAACTCGGAACCATGAACTCTTTTTCTCCTTCTGCAGTCTTTAAAGTCTTGTCCTTGATACTACAAAAGAACATGATATTCACTGCTCTATAACAGAGAAAACATTGACCAAAAAGTAGTTCAACAATGAGTTGCAGGAGGCTTCCTTTCTATTCCAAGTCTTTTACCAAAACAATGGTCCTGCAGGAGACTTAATCTTGACTCTCTTTCTTCCCTTTTATGGCTAATGACCAAAAGAAGATCAAGACCAAGTATTCACACTTTGCCTTCATTACTAATTCCAACAAAACTCCACCTAGTAATGAAGGGAACAAACCACTTATGTAGTATGAGTAAAGAACCGCAAACCTTGAGAAATAATCTTATTTCTTGAATGTTAGACCTGATTCCATTCCTTGATCCAGTACCCTCTTACTCCTTTTTAACATTTAGCAAGTTCAAAGCCGAGTTGAACTTACGAACATGAACAATTTTGGTAAAGATATCAGCAGGATTACTCAACGTTGATATCTTCAGAATTTTCACATCTCTATCTGCTATAACTTCACGTATGTAATGATACTTCACTTGAATGTGTTTAGTCCTTTCATGAAAAACATTATTCTTTGAGACAGCAATTGCACTCTGTGAATCACAATGAATCTCCACAGACTTTTGATTGTATCCAAACTCTGTCAACAACCCTTTGAGCCACACAACCTCTTTTACAGCATCACACAAAGAGATGTATTCTGCTTCAGTGGTAGAAAGAGCCACCACCTTCTGTAAACCTGACTTCCAGCTGATAGTATTTCCTCCTAGTGTGAAGACCATTCCACTAATTGATCTCCTTCTATCAGGATCCACAGCATAATCAGAGTCACATAATCCTTTCAAGATGAAATCTGATCCTTTTTCATAGCACAACTTGGTGTTTAGTGATCCTTTGTTGTACCTCAATACCCACTTGACACCTAATCAATGTTCTTTGATAGGTTTACTCATGAATCTGCTTACTATACCCACATGATATGCTAAGTCTGGTCTCGTACCAATCATGGAGTACATGATACTTCCTACAACATTTGAATAGGGTATAGACTTCATAAAAGATTCATCACCTTTCAATTGTTCTTTTGTTCCTGCTGCAATCTTTAAATGTGAACCATATGGAGTAGTCACAAACTTAGCATGATCCATCTGATATAATTCAAGAACCTTCTTAAGATAATCCTCTTGTGACAATCTCAGCATACCTTTCTCTCTGTCTCTGCTTATTTCCATTCCGAGAATCTTCTTGGCTGGACCAAGATCTTTCATCTCGAACTTAGCAATAAGCTTTCTCTTCAGTTCACAAGCATCCTTCTTATTCTTGGCAGCCACTAGCATATCTTCCACATAAAGAAGAAGATACATCACAGAGTTATCTTCAAGAGTCCTAGTATATGCGCAGTTATCTCTTTGACTTCTTTGAAAACCAATCTCCTTCATATAACTATCAAACTTCTCCCATTTCCTTGGAGACTGTTTAGGACCATAAAGAGATTTTTTCAGCAAACATACTTGATCTTGATTGAAATCTTTCTCGAAACCTTCAGGTACTTCCATGTAAATTTTTTCATCTAACTCCCCATGTAAAAACGCGGTTTTAACATCTAACTGTTCAAGCTCCAAATCTTCTTCTACCACAACAGCTAGAAGCATTCTTATAGACACATGTCTGACCACTGGGGCAAAAATATCCGAGTAATCTACTCCTTTTCTTTGTGAGTAACCTTTTGCAACAAGTCGTGATTTGAATCTTGGTTGTTCTACATCAGGAATTCCAGGTTTAAGCCTGAAAATCCATCTGCAACCAATCACTCTTTGTCCTTTTGGTCTAAATACCACAATCCATGTGTGGTTCTTGAGCAGAGAATCCATCTCCTCTGACATTCCTTGCTTCCAGTTTTTCCAATTGTCACTATTTACTGCTTCTTGATAACTTGTATATTCACCCTCCACTGTGGTGATTAGAGCTTCAAAATTGAAGTCACTGATCATTAGAGACTCACAAAGTAGCCTTCATCATCATATCTTCTTGGAGCCCTCAGTTCTCGTCCCGTTCTGTCTCTGGCCAGATGGTAACTTCTTGGAGTTTCTGAGGTTGCATCATCTAAGACATCATGTTGAGTCACCTCTTCAGGTGTCTAAGGAATCTGTAATCTCATATTCTCTGTAATATCTCCACCTGACAGAATATCCTCTGATGTTTCAAGATCGTAATCCAAGAAAGCATTTGATGATTCTCCTCGATTATCAATGTCTGATTGTGTTGCCTTTGGGACATCTCTGTATACTGCATTTTCCTGAAAGATCACGTTTCTACTAATTCCACACTTCATTTCTTCTATTAGCCACAGTTTGTATCCTTTAACTCCAGGAGGATAACCTATGAGAACTCCCTTCTTTGCTCTTGGTGTCAGCTTTTCTTCATCAGAGTGGACAAATGATAGGCATCCATACCTTCTAAGATAACTGTACACAAGAGATTTTCCAAACCATATCTTATCAGGTATCTCTGTGTTTATGGCTGAGGAAGGAGTTTTGTTTATCAAGACAACAGTCGTGTGTGTAGCCTCTGCCCAGAATGACTTTGGAAGACCCGAATCACTCAACAAACTTCGAACCTTTTCAAGAATGGTTATGTTCATTCTTTCATCAATGCCATTCTGCTGGGGCGTGTAAGCACACGTTCTATGTCTTGTTATCCCCTTATCCTTGCCAAACTTGTTGAATTTTTTATTACAAAACTCAAGCCCATTATCAGTTCTTAGGAACTTGATTTTTCTTTCAGCTTGATTCTCTACCAAAACACTCCATTCCACAAAAGCTTCAAAGGCCTCATCTTTGTGTTTAAGAAATTACACCCATGTTTTCCTTGAATAGTCATCAATAAATTTCACAAAGTATTGACAATTACTAAAGGACAAAGGAACCGAGGGAGCTCCCCATAAGTCAGAGTGAACATAGTCCAGCTTGTCTTTGGTATCATGACTAGCTAGACTGAAACCAGCCTTCTTGATTCTCCCATTCACACAATCTTCACACAGCTCTAAATTAGAGATTTTCTTCCTGTCAAGAACCCCTTTCTTTACCAGCAAGAGCATGTTCTTTAGACTCATGTGGCCTAATCTCCTGTGCCACAAAGTAGTCTCATCAATCGTATTTACTACAGCTTGAGATTCTCTATGTTCCAGTTTCCATTGTAACAAGTACAGAGTTTCAAATCTTTTGCCTTGTAACAATGTCTGACCACCAACCTTGATGCTTAACAATCCATTCTCTGCATCAAACAGTACCCAACTTTCTCAAAAGTTCCCAGAGAAAGAAGATTCTTGTCCATCTCGGGAATGTACCTTACATCAGTAAGAACCACACTTAAGCCGTCTATATTCTTGATTCTAGTAGTACCAATTCCTTTGACTTTGGAGGTTGTTTTGTTTCCCATTCTGACAGATCCTTTAACATCTTCATTCAGACTATAAAACCAATCCTTCTTATGAGTCATGTGGTAACTACATCCAGTGTCCATGATCCATTCTTCAGTGAGATTTATATCTGTGGAAGAAAGAGCTTCAGACACATACAGACCACTTGCTTCTACTAGGTTTCCTTTCCCAGAAGATGATTCAGTCTTATAGCTTCCCTGATCCTTTTGCTTAAACTGATTTTTGTTTCTGTTCGGACAGGTGTTCTTGAAATGTCCATCTTCCCCACAAGTCCAACAAACCTTCCTGCTTTTAGACTTTGATCGAGATCTATTTGGCTTCTGTTTTTTGTCTCTCTCTTTGTTTCGTGATCTTGAGTCTCCTTTTTCTCTGACATGTAAGACTTCAGATTGATTCTTAGAACCCTTTGTGTGAGATCCGAATTCAAGATTTTTTGAGTATATCGCAACAACTACATCATCAAAGGTGAGTACAGTTCTTCCTGTTCCATACTTTATGGTATCCCTTAACTGATCGAACTGTCTAGGGAGAGACATCAACAACAATATAGCTTGATTTTCATCTGAAACGCTTACTTTTGTGCTTTCTAGATCAGCTACAATTCTCAGAAAATCATCATTATTGCTTTCTATTGTTTGATTTTCAGACATCTTGAAGCTGTATAGCTTCTACTTCAAATAGATTCGATTTGGTAGAGCTTTGGACATGTACAACTTGTCAAGAGCTTCAAGCATTGACTTCGCAGTTTTTTCCTTACTGATCTTCCTCAGTACTTGATCAGAAACACTGAGAACAATGGTACTTCTTGCTTTCTTTCTCTTTTCTTCTAAAGCCTCTTCTCTGTCATCTTTACTTCCAGCTTTTGTTCCCTCTGAGCCTACATCTTTCTTGACTGTTGCAGTTTCCTTTGAAGCTGCACTTAAGCCAATCATGTCCAAATGAGCCATGAGTTTTTCCTTCCATAGAACATAGTCTCCATGTCCATCAAATTTTTCCATTTCAACCCTTGATAGAGACATGGTTCACCAAGTTTGATCTTCTTTACTGAGTCAGCAACACCGAACCAAGGCTCTGATACCAATCTGTTAAGCCAAAACCTTCTCCGTATCCTCTGTTTTTCTTCTTTACTTTGACAAAGTAGGTACAAGAAGATTGCTGAGCTTTAAGAAGAACAAGATATGGAAGAAGAGTGTCTTAAAGTGGACCAGAGAAGAGAAGTGATAAAGAGAATGCAGAAGACACAAGATTTAACGAGTTCGGTGATGAATCACACCTACATCTCGCCGGGAAACATTCTCGAAATCAACTAACACTTTTATGAGTTCAAATACAAGAAGCAGCCCCCAATCCACTTACATAATAATTTTCTTTCTCTCTTGTATTTCCCACACACAACTCTTGCTTACACAAAGCTATGTATTACACTCAGTTGTTGAATAAAACGTTTCTCACTCATATATAACTTGCTGCAGCAAAGATCACTCTATATATGCAACTCGAAATCATGAACTCTTTTTCTCCTTCTGCAGTCTTAGAGTATTGTCCTTGATACTACAAAAGAACCTGAATTCACTGCTCTATAGCAGAGAAAACATTGACCAAAAAGTAGTTCAACAATGAGTTGCAGGAGGCTTCCTTTCTGTTCCAAGTCTTTTACTAAAACAATGGTCCTGCAGCAGACTTAATCTTGACTCTCTTTCTACCCTTTTATGGCTAATGACCAAAAGAAGATCAAGACCAAGTATCCACACTTTTCCTTCATTACTAATTCCAACACGTTCGCCTAAGGAAATACAAGTTCAAGGGCATTCTGCAAAGAGGAGTCACCCATGGCTTCTAGCTTCCCCATCCACGCTTGGATGTGAGACTCAGGACTACCACCAAGCTCTGTTAACGTATGTGCACCTCTGCTTTTTATAGAGACTAAACCAATCTGACTTAGAGGATTCTTATCAAAGAACACTCTAATGAATTTGCTATAACGGCCATCCGGTTTGGTTTGAAATCTGCTTCTGCAGCTGCCTAGACACGAGAAAATAGAACAAGTGTAAGACATTGCATATCTTGGAACTGGAGAATCTAAATAAGGATCACAATCCATATGCTCTAAAAACCCACCCACATAGAGTAAGATTATCATTATAAATATATACAGAGCGATCTAAAGAAACAGTAAAGCAGACTAAAGACTGGAGATTTTTGAAAAAAACAACGATTCAAAAGTAAAATTAGTGTACACTTCTCTATTATTACATCCAAAGTGCATAGTTTTCTTCTATGGAGCATATGCTAAAAGCAAAAATGCTCAGTTTTCTCGAAATCAACAAAGGAAACGACATTGAAGCCAAATCACACAAAGTAAGTAACTCAATTCCATAGACCTAGAGCCAAAATATGCATAAAAGTATTACCTGAGAGAAGTCAATAACGATGTAGCGATAGCGAATAAGCCCCATTTAGATGTGAGTACCAGTTGCAGCGGCGGAGAGCATTCAGAGACAATGGTGATACTGAGCGGGTCCGATTTGCTGGTTGCGGCCGTCGGGTCTGATTTGCTGGTTGTGGCCGGCGGTTCCATATCACTCGAGATGAAAATCCTCAGGAATCACCACAAGAAGCTAAAATAACAATTTTTTCCAGAAATCCCGAGAAAATGAAAAGCCGAACTACGATGCCTTTTTTTCTCCGTGAAAACCAGCAGCCAATTAAACCGTACCTCGTCAGCGGTTGTTAGAGTCTCTTTACACTCTAAATTAAAAGACGATTCTACTCTATTAAAATCAGTTTTAATTTATTTAATCACCTTTAATTACTACGAATCTCTTTAAGAGCCCTCAATGAAAGTGCTCTAAACCCAACAACTAACCAAGGCGACCAAATGTCCCTCCTCGTCGTCATGGCCAGACAGACTGATGACCAACAACCAGTCCAAATGCAAGACAAAGACCAGATGGATTTTTAACAAAGATGGTGGATCTCTACCGCACAAGACCTTAAACGGCATGCATTTTGAGCTATATTGTAAAAAGAATTGAACCATAACCAAAAAACAATTAACTACTTTTCTCGGCATGTCGATGCAAAACAGCACAAGTGTAAGTCTGAACCACGATCGTCACAGGAATAGAAAGTTGAATTGAATTTCAATTTATTGAACAATATATGATTTTCTAAATTCATTAAATGATGCCTCTAATTATGTTTTACTTAAACAATCAACCACAAACAAGACGACCAAAACTAAATCAACCACAAACAAATAACACATTATACTCCTAGAACAACGGATTTTTAATATAAAATCTCTAAATGATCATCGAAAAATTTATCATGATAACAAAAGAGATCAACACAAAATTTGCACCAATGATCTCCGATATCAAGAAAATGTAAGGCTCACCACTAGAATCAAATAATTTATCTAAGCACTTAACAGTAGAATCAAAATCAATCAATAATTTTAAGAACAATTTAGTAGAAAAACTTTTGAAACTGAAATTACAAAACAGAAAATAAAGTATTGATTAAACAGAAAATAAACTATATTTGATCATTAAAAGCATTGTTTAACCTTGATTTTTATGTCTAGGCATGATTGTCGTTAAAATGGTAGTGTCGTGCTTTGATGACAATCTATTTGACTTAGTTGTCCCATTGAACCTATCACCTAGGATCGCCAGTTGTATAAATTGGGTATTCGTCATAAAGTTGTCGTTGCAACTAGCTTTAAATCCATTCCTTTAGACGATTTGAGCATTTGGTCTCTTGTTAGGCCTTTAGTGAATGGATCTGCTAAGTAATTAGCAGACTTAATGTAATCTATTTTGATCACACCGCTCGAGACCAAATGTCTGATGGTTTTGTGTCGTCGATGAATGTGACGAGATTTACTATTATATAGATTATTGTGTGCTTGGACAATGGCCGGTTGACTATCACAATGTACTCTAATAGCACAGACTGCTTTTTCCCACATAGGAACGTCTTCTAAGAAATTGTTTAGCCATTATGCTTCTTCTACAGCTTAGTCCAGAGCAATAAACTCTGATTCCATGGTTGATCGGGCCAACAGAGTTTGTTTAGAAGATTTCCAGGGAACTGCAGCGCCGCCTATTGTAAAGACATATTCACTAATGGATATGGTGTTATTTGAATCAGAAATCCAGTTTACGTCACCGTATCCTTCAAGCACAACAGGTTCTTTACCGTAGTGCAAGCTATAACTTTTAGAATATTGTAAATAATCCAATACTCTTGTTATGCCCTTCAAGTGTGTATGACTGGGATTAATGGTATAATGACTTAACACATTGACATCATGTACTAAATCTGGTCTAGTACAATTAGTCAAGTACATGTGACAACCGATGACACACGCATACTCAATTTGTCAAACTGCTTCACCCGAATTTTTGGTTAGGTGAAGATGAGGGTTCCTAGGAGT
>JAKUCM010010167.1:0-14976 GCA_023374145.1 Lepidium sativum
AGAGGAATACTTATTCTGTTGTCAACATATTTGATGTGACATTACGCCCCTCAGCTAAAAATGACGGGTGTAGTTGAGGTAATGTTTCTTAATACTGAAATTGTATCCCTTGTTTATGTTACTATCAATAGTTTTGACTAATTCCACTTAAGATACAATTGTAGATACCAGAAGGAAACGGCTCTGGAGTAGTCTGGGATGGACAGGGATACATTGTGACCAATTATCACGGTAAGATGAGGAGCCACAATTAAGAGTATAAGTTCCTGAGATGAGCTCGGATTGTAGACAAAGAATAATTTTTTAAGTATAGTTGTATCTTCTGCCAAACAGTTATTGGCAATGCCCTTTCAAGAAATCCGAGCCCTGGGGATGTGGTTGGCCGTGTGAATATTCTAGCATCTGATGGGTGAGAGTTTTTTCTGTGGAATTAATAATTTCAGCCATTTATTGTCTCTCTTGTTATCCTATGCTCTCTTTTTCAAATCTTGAAGGGTACAGAAGAATTTTGAAGGAAAACTTGTAGGTGCTGATCGTGCTAAGGATCTTGCTGTCTTGAAGGTACATTACACATGTTTGGTAATAAGTTTCATCAGAATTTGAATATAGACAACATCTTATATTGATACTAACTACAAAAATCAGGTAGAAGCCCCTGAAACTCTCCTGAAACCGATTAAAGTTGGGCAGTCAAATTCTCTAAAAGTTGGGCAGCAGTGTTTAGCAATTGGAAACCCGTTTGGTTTTGACCACACCCCTTACGGTAGGTGTCATCAGTGGTCTTAACCGTGACATTTTTAGTCAAACCGGAGTTACCATTGGTGGTGGAATTCAAACTGATGCAGCCATTAACCCTGGAAATAGGTACATTATATAAAACAGGATTACATTTTCTTGTAGAAACATTTTCTGTGTATTTAATAGATCTTCTTTTATTAAATTTTGCAGCGGTGGTCCTCTGCTCGACTCAAAAGGAAATCTAATTGGGATCAACACAGCCATATTCACACAGACAGGTAACTTTGAGTGACTCATTATCAAAAATCATGTAAGAGTCCATATTAGGTTTCACTCTTGGTTTCACAGGAACATCTGCGGGTGTTGGGTTTGCAATTCCGTCGTCGACTGTATTAAAGATTGTTCCTCAACTAATTGAATTCAGCAAAGTAAGCATGAAAGTAAATCCGTTCTTTGGGTTTCATAGTCGGGCTCTCGCCATCAGTTTTTGGATTTTGTTGATGTTGTTACAAAATCCGTAATTCCAGGTCCTTCGAGCTGGTATTAACATAGAATTAGCTGCTGATCCAGTAGCTAATCAACTCAATGTTCGTAATGGAGCGCTTGTCCTTCAGGTACACTCTTAACTTCAAAAACAGCGGTTGGTTGATTTGATGTCTTGAGTGCCTTTTTCATATAAAAACAGGTACCAGGGAATAGTATGGCAGAAAAAGCAGGATTACATCCGACATCACGAGGTTTTGCTGGTAACATAGTACTTGGAGATGTCATTGTTGCAGTCAATGACAAACCCGTAAGCTTGATGAATCTCTTACATAAAAACAAGAAAATTGTCCTTCTGTGATTGTCATTTCTTCTTTTAATCTTCCAAGGAGGAACCTTTTTTCGTTTTTCTCAGACATATATAATCTTCAGGACATAACTGATGTGTTGAGTTTGTCTTTCTGTGGTTTAATCAGGTGAAAAACAAAGCTGAGTTGACGAAGATATTGGATGAGTATAGTGTAGGCGATAAGGTGAAACTTAAGATCAAGAGAGGTAATGAAGATTTGGAGTTGCAGATCTCATTAGAAGAGAAGAGTTCATGACAAATTGACAACATCTAATCTCTTCCTCCTTGACCTCTTTGTTTTCCCCCTCTGAGAATAGCAAAATTACAATCGTTGTCTAAATTCTCTGAGTATATATGTCTATGCTTTAATTTTTAATCAAGATTAAGATTTATGATGCTCGAAGAAGGTTCACACCAGTATCGTAATGCATGAAAGAGCCTTTGGTGAACAATTTCCTTGATCATTTTAGTTAAAGGATGTTGTTTACTTTGAGACTGTTGGTGAACTATGAGTCACGTATATAGTCATTGGTGAACTATGAGTCACGTTATGCATGAAAGAGCCTTTGGTGAACTATGAGTCACGTATATAGTCATTTGTATATATTCATATATGAGTGAGGTATATAGACTTTTACTCTTTCTTGATCAAATAATCCTTTTTGTGCAGATTTATCTTCATGACTATATGGCTAGACTTTTAATACAATCAGCCAATTATTTAACAATGTGGTATTCTTAAGTATTACTTAATAAGTTCTAAGCCATAAGTCTATTCTTGTGATATAGAAGATTATCTTTATCTACCATAAGTTATATTTACCATGGTACAATTATAATTATATCAGAAAGGAAAGAATATGAGTTTCAAATTTTGTCATTGCAATGTTTTCTTTATCTAATGCCATTGCAATTTTAATCTTCACTTTCAAAGAATATTAAACTAAACTATAAAATTGAAATAATACTAACAAGATTGTCGGTTGTGATATTGGCCAATTTTGCAAACCTACATAATTTTTTTTTGTCTGTCTCCGGAGTCTGTTCAACCTTTTTTTCTTTATCTTTAATTTCTAAATCTCCTACTCGTAAAATATATATTTTCTGATCTGCAATATTAAAAAAATTTCTCAAAATTGAATTTTTTGTAAATTTTGTACCATCACATTAATTACCTCACTTTATAAATATGTATGAGTAAAATTGAAAATAATAATAATAATATTTAATATAATATTCATGAGTTTTAAAGTCATAAAAATTAAATTTAAAAAATTTAGTAATAGATTTTGGCTTTCCTCTCTGTTACGAGAACTTCAATTTTAAATATTGTTTACTATAACTTTATAAATTTAATTATAGTGATAGAAAGATTATTATATTTATTTTTTAACAAATAGATCAAAAAAACTTTATCTATAATCCAAACCTACTTATAAATCTTTTATTTTTAATAAATCCCTTACTTTAAAGAAATGGAATTACTTCGAAATTATGAATAGCCAAATTTCTGAATAATGTAGGCGGGGGACTCGATTGTGCAAATGAGCTGCCTTATGCGGACTTACCGTCTGCCACTAGGCTAAGAGCCATTTGCAAATGATAACTCTTTAGATGGTGTAAATAAGTCATCAGAGTTAAACTAGACATTATTTACATTTTAGAAAATAAAAGATAAATACTTGTCAAGAATTTTAAAAAAAAACTAATAAGATAAGGCATTAAAACCATAAAAAAGAAAAATTACAGACTAAAACAAGAAAATAACAAATAAATAATAATAATAAAATAGTAATGCAGAAATCTATGGATTGAATGAAGATCTGATTGCACCAAAAAAAAGTTAAAGATCTCTCACGACGAAAAGGCGATTTAGGGTTACGGCGAGATAGGTACGGTGGAGGAGCGACGAAGCATTCAAAGGAGTAGGAGTCAAGGGCTCATGAGATCTGAGTAAGAGAAGTCGGTGTGGAGACGAGGGAGGTCAAGAAGCAGAAGCGGAAGTTTCTGTCTTTTCTTTTGGATTGGGAGAGGTGATTCTACTATGGAGCTAGGTCCTTTCATCGGAGGGTAGGAGAGGTAAGTGGAGCGAATCTCTTATTTGGTTATGGATTTTCAAATAGAGATTTTGGGGATAGATTTAGGGTTGTCCAAATCGGATATTCCCGTTGGTAGATGTGAGTTTTGAAGTCTGGGGATTATAGTCACCGTCGCCGGTAACATTACATCCGGCGACCATGATTATAAAGTGAATCGGGATTTACATGTGGTGGGGTGGCTCGGGAATCGTGATTTAGTCGGCTTACGGGGTCGATACTGGGTTTGAGTGGCCAGTATAGATAAGCGATTCTATGGATACCATACAGATGTAGTCTGTTGGAGAAGCAGAACATTTCCTATGGAGTTGACTAATATAAAGATTATGAGTGTAAGAGCTTTTGTAAGTCAAAGCAATAATCTGAGCTTGGTACACTCCTTAGCGCAGGGGAATATGTGTGTACATAATTTCTTGGGGTTAGGGAGGCTAGGCTACATGGTGATATCGGGAGAATATAATATCTCAATAAAGTGGACTATATTGCTCTATATTACTGAGCATATGCAAGGTGGGAATTGGGAGAGTATTAGAGCTATCTTTTCAAAAGGCGTAGCCTTAGAGGCAACTAATTGGTTTGTATTTGTTGGTTGTTCATCCAGTGTTAAAGGAGACGCAGGTGAGGCTTTGGGAAGCTATAATACCTATGCAAGGATCACTCCTTTAGGAGACTGTGGCTTCTATAGGTGTAGGCAGGTGAATGGAACTGATTATGGTTATTTCGCCTATCACCACGATATGTTGGCTATAGGGTGGTTTTATTTGGTGCAAAACTCAGTTTTTACGCATGAATTGCGATTTGATTTACATATTGATGAAAGTGCGGCTTTGATGATACTTGAAGTCTTTCTAAGTATATCATTAACATATCTTAGAGTCAGTAATAGTCTAGATGAAGCTAGTCTACCATGTCCACGCTCACAATGGGTTTTCTGTTATCCCAAGGTTGCTAGGAATGCACAAGGACTATGGAGAATTAGGAGATTTGTTGAGACAGAACTCTCCAACTCTCACATTTCCAAAATGGTACGTATCAGACGCGGTTTCTTAGTGATTATAAAGGCACGATTTTACTTGTTTTGTCAGCTCATTAGCGTTAATCACATATTAAGTCAATATGTGGAATTATTGGTTTGGGTAAGTTTGATATGAGACTTCACAGGTCTCCTGAGAAGTAGCCTAAAAGTGTGGGTTTTGCATTCAAGCTCAGATAACCCCGATACATTAGATGGGATACGAATTCTAAATCTCAGGAATTTAAAATTAAAGGAGGATTTAAACGGCAGTTATGCCAAACATATCCTGGTTGGTGTCTGGATTTATAGGGATTGGCCACTCTTGATAAGTAGCTTATTTGATAGAATATTCTGTTTCTTAAACCATAAGATAGAAGTAGGAAACATAATTGACAGATTTTTGTGGGGTTTTCCGTTGCTTATAAAGATAATATCTCAAGGATCAGAATCTTTAAATAGGGCCAGCGAGACACAGAATCATAATTACCTGAATTTTTTGGTTTTTTCGATGTCTCAATTAGCAGTAGCTAAGAAAAATATGATAACAAAGTCACCTCCACGGGTTTTGAAAATTAGGATTCCCAAAATAGAGAATTCTGCTTTGTTAGCTCGTAGTTCCAAAATACTAATCGGTCGGTGTTTGAATTCTCAGGTGCAGAACGTGGATACATTCTTATTTCGCATGCCGCAGTTTTGGGGCTTAGTGGGACGCGTTAAGGGGCTGAATCTAGGCAACGGCCGCTTCCAGTTTGAATTCCAATCAGAATCAGATCTGGTAAGTGTAGTTGAATATGAGTCTATTAATTTTGATGGGTGAATGGTCTCGTATGCGTCGTGGAAGCCCATGGCGGATGCAGACTATCGAAACACAATAAAACTTTGGCTTAGATTAACTGGAATTCCTTTTGAGTATAGGGTAGAGGAGGTATACCGATTAGTGGCTAGTTCGCTAGGGCTGGTCTTGAAATTGGATGTGGATAAGGGACATGTGTTACTAGAGCTGCCATGTTCAAAGCCTTTAATTTTCTCATCAGTTCTAGAATTTGAGGAAGGCAAAGAATCGAAAATTATGCTAGAATATAGACGTTTAGTAGGGTTTTGTACTTTGTGCTTTAGAATGACACATGATGCATCTGTCTGTTATAAAACAAAAGGTGAGAAAAGTGTGTTGAGTGAGGATAGGGCTAGACAAAATAACCAGCAGGATCGTAACAAGAGTTTCAAGGGGGTTGTTGTTGCTGGAGCTGTAGGTGTTTCGGCTAGGCGTAAGAATACCTTAGCACAAACAATAGGAGACAAAAGGGGCCGAGGAGGCTCTATTCCTGAGTCTTCATCAAGCAAAATAGTGGAGGTAAAGTTGATATCTCAATACTGGGAGGTTCTGGTCCGATATTTGCATTATACTGTAACTCTGTTTTTCTTTCAGGACTCTGAAAAGGCAGCACCTGATGCACCCTTGTCAACAAAGAAGGTCAGGTGACCTTTGTTCCAAGAAGACGAGGAGAAACAGAAATTGGAACCAGTTGGGAACACTCAAACTGAGGACAACACTCAGACTGAAGGAGATTCAAAGATGGGATATGTAGATGGGTCTGATCGAGATCCTCTGGAGATGACAGAGGAACAGTTGGCAGCAGTTGATGACCTGGTCATGAGCGAGGCTGATGAGGGAGAGGAAAAGATTCTGGAGGAGGTAGCCATGGAGGCTGTTATGAACAGCCAAACTGAGCTAACAATTGAAGAAGAAGCCCAGGTTCATGAAAAAATGGCCACAAAACTGCAAAAATACAAGGCAAACCGGGCAGCTAAACAAACTGTTGGAACGGGGAGGGCAGGGAATCGATCTCTTACCCCTTTGAGAGGAGTAGCCATAAAGAAAATGGCCTTAGTGGGCTCACCACGCCCAACTCCAAGAGTACCTAAGCCCAATGAAGGCATAATTAAGGAGTTAGATATAAACTCCAAGCAGATTTAATTTTAATAATGAATTTTAAATTTATTTGTTGGAATTTCCAAGGCATAGGCAATAAGTTATCAACAAATTATCTTCGAGACATTTGGAAACTTTGTAAACCAGAGTTTTTATTTTTATCAGAAACAAAAAATAAATTACAATTGTTGGAAAAAATACAATTGCATTTGGGCTTTGCTAATCTGATAACAGTTGAACCGATCGGACTAAGCGGAGGATTAGCCTTAATGTATAAAGATAATTACAATGTCACAGTAAATCATAAAGACAAGAATATTATTGACATTTCTTTAGATATATTTAACGTAAGATCTCATATAACATTCTTATATGGTGAACCACTGCGAGGTAATAGACCAAATGTTTGAGAACTGTTAACAAGAATGGGTACCATGAGAATCGGCCCTTGGGTTATTACAGGTGATTTCAATGAGATATCAAAAAATCATGAAAAACAAGGAGGGGTTTTACGAAGTGCTATTTCTTTTTTACATTTTAATCAAATGATTAGAAGTTGTGGTATGTAAGAATTTCCTAAGCTAGGAAATACATGGTCTTGGCAAGGAATCCGTCGAAATGGAGTTGTCAAGTGCCTACTCGACAAGGCGTATGGAAATGTCCATTGGCATGATTTATGCCCGAATGGAGTAATACATTATCTAGAGATGATTGAGTCGGACCACAGACCAATTTTTGGTACATTTCAGGAAGGTGGTACGCCGGCAAACCGGCCACGTTTCTGTTTTGATAAGCGTTGGATCGGGCAAGTAGGGTTCCGAGATATTGTAGAACGCAGTTGGACCCAAAGTGTTTTTCGCAGGAACCAAAATGATTCCTTTTCGGAGAGAGTAAAGTGGTGTCGCAAGGAGATATCGCACTGGAGAAAGGAAAATTTTCAATTGGGACAACAGAAAATTACTGATTTAAGAGGATTAGTAGATGAATGTGCCACCGCTGCTGTACCAAGTCCTTCAGGATTGGAAGCGGCTACTATAAGCCTGAAGGAGGCATATCTGGAAGAGGAAATTTATTGGAAACATAGAAGTCGAAGTCAATGGCTCCAAGAGGGAGATGAGAATACCAAATTTTTTCACGCCAAGGTTAAGCAACGATGGGTGCAGAATCGGATATCAGGATTGGTAGCCAGGGATGGATCATGGGTAGCCAAACAGGCTACTGATTATTTTAGTCATCTGTTCTCTTCTATTGGGGTCCTGCAGGGCCCACTAGAGGATGTGGAGAACAAAATTACGGCAAGAGATAATCAAATCTTGATGCAACCGGTAGATGAGCTAGAGGTCAAGAATGCTCTCTTCTTGATGAGTCCCAATAAAGCACCAGGACCGGATGGTTTGACGGCGCAATTTTATCAGTTTGCCTGGGAGATCGTTAAGGCCGATTTGGTAAAGTTGATCAACAGATTCCTAGAGCAGGGTTCTTTTGAAAAATGTTTGAACAAGACTAATATTTGTCTTATTCTGAAGATGGCCCGACCAACTAGTATGACGGAGTTCAGACCAATTAGTTTATGCAATATTAGTTACAAGATTATCTCTAAAATCTTGTGTTTGAGACTGAAAAGAGTCCTACTGAAGTTGGTTTCGGACACGCAATCGGCGTTTGTGGCTGGGCGCCTAATTTCGGATAACATTTTAATTGCCCAGGAAATGGTTCATGCACTAAGAACAAATAGTTCAGTTCGGGAAAATTTCATGGCTATAAAAACTGATATGAGCAAAGCGTATGATAGAGTAGAGTGGAGTTTCATTAAATCCTTATTAATTCAATTGGGATTTTGTGAGAAATGGGTTAGATGCGTTATGTGGTGTATAACAAGTGTTGAGTATTCAATAATAATAAATGGGACGTCAGTGGGACGAATTGTGCCATAAAGGGGGCTAAGACAGGGGGATCCCCTGTCACCTTATTTGTTCATCTTGTGTACCGAAGTACTTATAGCAAAAATAAATAAAGTGGTTGCTGAGAAGTCTCTCACCGGTATTAGGATAGCACGGAATAGTCCGTCAGTGTCACATTTATTATTTGCCGATGACACACTATTCTTTTGTAAAGCTAGCATAATGGAGGCAAAAAAAATATTAAATATCCTCAAGGAGTATGAGCTAGTTTTGGGTCAGAGGATAAACTTTGATAAGTCCTCGATCCAATTTGGGAACAGAGTCGAGCAAGCATCTATTGATGCGGTTCAGACCATAATAGGGATTCAGAAACAGAGAGGTCTAGGGATGTACCTTGGTCAACCTGAGAGTATCAGTGGTTCAAAGGTTGAAATTTTCTCTTATGTGGCAGAACGACTGGAAGCCCGGGTGGCTAATTGGACAACTCAGTTTCTATCGCGTGCTGGCAAGGTGATTTTGATTAAATCTATACTTACCGTTATTCCTACATATGCCATGAGTTGCTTTAGACTTCCTAGAGAGGTATTACGTAGGGTCCAGTCGGCCATCTCTCGGTTTTGGTGGGCTAATTCGCCTACATCCGGAGGGATCCATTGGAAAAAATGGGAGGAGTTATGTCGTCTAAAGTCAAAAGGAGGATTAGGGTTTCGCATATTAGAGAGCTTTAATATGGCACTCTTGGCGAAGCAGTTCTGGAGATTAATTGAGCACCCAGACTCGTTATTGGCAAAAGTGTTAAAGGGTAAGTACTATAGGAACAAGAGCTTGCTAGACGTACGAGAGAGAGAGGGATCTTCCTTTGGATGGAGGAACATTGTATCGAGTAAATCTCTACTCTCTAAAGGTCTTATTCGTCGAATTGGCGATGGTAGGGAAACCAGAGAGTGGCAGGATGCATGGATCCCAGACACCTATCCGCGGCCAGCGCTATGTTCGGAGCTACATATATTTCCAGATATCACTGTAGATCAGTTTATCGATCACCGGACGGGACATTGGAAAGAAAGGCTGGTCCGCCAATACTTTGATCCTAGGGATGTTCAACTAATTTTGGCTATGAAAATCTCGAAGGCCCAACGTGTAGATAAGTGGGTATTGTACTTTACCAAGTCAGGACGATACTCGGTTAAGTCAGGTTACTTACTTAGTGGCGAGGAATCGAGGGAGGATCAACCACAAAGTGGGCCTTCATTAGATCTGCTATATCAGAATAGTTGGAAGATAAAATGCCCTAACAAAATCAAGCATTTTATTTGGCAGATTATGACTGGTAGTATCGCGGTTTTGTAAAATTTGACAAGACGTGGTTTGGGTGGAGATCCCCAGTGCCCGAGAAGTGGGGCCGAGCAGGAATCGATAGCACACGTCAAGTTTGGGCATTATCACCAATTCCTTCAGTGTCGGGATGGTTCCCGAGGGGTTCTATTTGGTATAATATGGATTATCTAATGGCGAGAATGCCTCCACAGCAAGAAGGGAATTCCTTCCCATGGATTATATGGCAAATCTGGAAAGCACGAAATATTTTTTGCTATTCAAACATCGATTTGGACCCTAGAGTAGTGTTACAGAGAGCACTCTTGGATTACAAAGAGTGGACGAGGGCCCGCACTACGACCGAGGTTCCATGCGCCTATCTAAAGTCAAAGTCCGACTCTAGTAAGTCAACATCGATTTTTCCTTCTACAGCTAATCAGTCGTTCACCGGTTACAAATGTTATGTGGACGCTTCCTGGAAGCCACAGATCTCCATTCGGGATTTGGTTGGATAGCCTTTCCAGATTTAGTGGACGGATTATTGACGGGATCAAAGAAAGGACACCAGTGCCTTTTGCCGCTTCATGCCGAGCTGGAAGCGGTTTTACGGGCGATGGAGGCGCTAGTGGAGAAGAGGATTGCAGAGGTCGAGATTTCCACAGACTGCGAGATGGCGTGGCAAGTCTTTCAGAATCGAGAGGATTGGCCGATATTGAGTAGGCCAAGATTAAACACAAACTCTATATTATTATCATCATCTTCTTTTCACTACAAAAATGCATCATATTTTTTTTCTCTCTATGAAACGAGCAATGCTAGTGATACTAGTCTTTTACATTAATAGATGATTAACTCAGATCTTCTCTAACGAAATGTCTTATTCAATATCTAACATTAAAAATTATTAAAATAATAAAAAAGTATGAAAGAGAAAGAGAAAGATAAAGAGAAAGATGTCTTGTTTGAGAGAGTTGAGAGCATCTCCAACCATGAAGATACTAATTGAGAGTTCTTCTTAATAAAATATTAATACTTTTATAACAATTTAGATTTTAATTTAAGTTTTTTTCTTCTTATTTTAAAATTTTCAATCAAATAGAGCCATGTGGCTTTAGACTATCTAAATAAATAAGAGTGAGTCTTTTGAGATTCTTAAATAAGAGACTCTCTATTTTCTTTTCCTTCATTTTTTTTTATTTTAATAATTTTTTTAAGTAAGAAATTTGATAAGATACTCCTTTTGGAATTGGTCAGTGAGTACCGGCTGTATGGTGTGGTTTAACTGTTCAGACGTATATATCATTGAATATTCCTCTGATATTTCATTGTCGCAAACGCAATTTCTCAGCCTTGTGGTAGAGAAAATTTTCATCATTATGTCTTCCATGCTTTTAGTTATCATGCAAGAGCATTTTTGTCTGTCACAATGCTACAAGAAAGTGGTCTTTTCCAAAAGTTTAGGCTTTGCTAGCATTTTCAATAGATTTTCAATAGGTTTATTGGAGATTTTTCAATAGATTTATAATCTATGGAAGATTTGAATTTTAGTGAAGAATTCTTTGATTTTGAAATTACATAGAGTGTATTTTGCAAATGCAACTCATAATAACAAATTTAGAGTAAAGATTTCAATTCTTTGTTTTTAAGGGAAAATCACTACCAAATCTATATGAAAAATAAATCTATACTCAAATCTCTATTATCAAATAACGAATGGATAAATTTTATAAAACGATTTTAAATAAAATTTGCAAATGATATAAGGAGTGATTTTCAATAAAATATACACATAATAAGACCAATAACACATAATTAATTTTTATTAAAATTATAAAATTAATTCTTAAATAACACACTATCTTATAAGGATTTATAAATAAATCTATTACAATCATACTCCAATGCAATAAACCCCTAAATGTATCTTAGCAATACTAACTGTCTAATTGGTGCGAGCTAATTATAAAGAAGTCTCGAACAGGAATGTGTAGGGTTTTCTTCTCTCGCTATTAAACGTTCAACGTCACTGTTTTTTTCCCTCTTCTCAGGAATTCTCCGAGCTCGTTTTACTATTTTTAGTCTCCCTTAAATCCAAACCATTTGAAGTCATACGAAAAAGGAGACGACTTTTTTCGAACAGGTCGATAAACTACACTGCAGATTTGTCATATTTCAAGTTCCCTTATTTTTTTCTTGTTCGCGACTATGGCGAGAGGCATGGCTGGAGTTTTGCGTAGAGCGTATACTTCGAGAGTTAGGGTTCTTATATCGACACGAAATTTACATTCTTTTAGAGAAACTGATTGTAGATCTCCTGTTAATTCCGATTTCGAAGTGCCCTCGATCCGGTTTGGTTGGAATAATTTTCGGATAGGATTCGGCGTCGATGGAACGATTGCAGATTTGGGAGTTTTGCGATTGATAAAGTTAGTAGCTTTTCCTCTACTGTGTATAATAACGGCGAAAATGATAACATTGAAGATTGTGAAGAAAGTGTTGGTTCTGAGAGTGAGGAATATGATGAGGAAGGTATGATAAATGAACTTGATGATATAGATGAAAGCTTCATGAAAGATTCAGTGGTTTCTGAGACGGATGGGATTGATTATAATGTTTCAGAGAGTAGCGAGGCTGCTCGTGCTTTAAACGGTAAGTATCCTGACCCTGTGGAATTGTACAGAGAGCTTAAGCAAAGTGAAATGCGTTCTAAGCTTGAGCGTAGTGAATGGGATACTTTACATGAGATTTTTGGGTATTTTGCACAATCCGGTTGGGCAGCTAATCAGGTTCTTGCAATCTATGTCGGAAAATCGTTTTTCCCAACTGCTGTTAGCAAATTCCGAGACTTCTTTTTAGAGAAATGTAAGAATGAGGTTGTTCAGGATCTTGTTCGTGTTGGACCAACAGATGAAGCTGTTAAGTTTTTGTTCCCTGCGTTTGTTGAGTTCTGTATTGAAGAGTTTCCTGATGAGATTAAGCGTTTTAAGAGTATTGTTGAAACTGCAGACCTCACTAAACCTGCGACTTGGTTTCCTTTTGCAAGAGCTATGAAGCGCAAAATTGTCTACCATTGTGGACCGACTAACAGTGGCAAAACGTACAATGCTTTGCAGCGGTTTATGGAAGGTAAGAACGGATTGTATTGCAGCCCGCTTAGGTTACTAGCCATGGAAGTTTTTGATAAAGTAAATGCTTTAGGGATATACTGTAGTCTCTTGACTGGTCAAGAGAAGAAACATGTTCCGTTTGCCAACCATGTTTCTTGTACGGTTGAAATGGTGTCTACGGATGAATTATATGAAGTAGCTGTTATCGATGAGATACAAATGATGGCGGATCCTAGTAGAGGTCACGCTTGGACAAAAGCTTTGCTTGGATTAAAAGCCGATGAGATTCACTTGTGTGGAGACCCGAGTGTTTTGGATATTGTTCGTAATATGTGTGCTGATACAGGGGACGAATTAATTGAAGAGCATTATGAGAGGTTCAAACCTTTAGTTGTAGAAGCTAAGACCTTATTAGGAGATATTAAAAACGTGAAGTCAGGGGATTGTGTTGTTGCGTTCTCTAGAAGAGAGATATTTGAAGTTAAAATGGCTATTGAGAAACATACAAATCATCGATGCTGTGTTATTTACGGTGCATTGCCTCCTGAGACAAGGAGACAACAAGCTAATCTGTTTAATGATCAAGAAAATGAGTATGATGTTTTGGTTGCAAGTGATGCTGTTGGAATGGGCTTGAATCTTAACATAAGACGGGTTGTGTTTTACAGTTTAAACAAATATAATGGCGATAAGATTGTTCCAGTTGCAGCGTCACAGGTGAAACAGATTGCTGGGAGAGCTGGAAGGAGAGGAAGCCGTTATCCAGATGGACTTACAACAACATTACACTTGGAAGATTTAAACCATCTAATTGAGTGTTTGCAACAACCATTTGACGAAGTCACAAAAGTCGGTTTATTTCCTTTCTTTGAACAGATTGAGCTTTTCGCTGCACAAGTGTCCGATATGTCCTTCTCGAAGCTCTTAGATCATTTTGGAAAACACTGCAAACTCGATGGTTCTTACTTCTTGTGTCGTCATGATCATGTGAAGAAAGTAGCAAACATGTTGGAAAAAGTACAAGGACTGTCTCTAGAAGACCGGTTTAACTTCTGTTTTGCTCCGGTTAATATCAGGAATCCGAAAGCTATGTACCATTTATATCGATTTGCTTCAACTTATAGCCAAGATATGCCGGTTAATGTAGCGATGGGGGTGCCAAAGAATTCTGCAAAGAATGATACTGAGCTGTTAGATTTAGAGAGTAGACACCAAGTTTTGTCTATGTATCTTTGGTTGTCTAATCAATTTGAAGAGAAGAATTTCCCATTTGTGGAGAAAGTTGAAGCAATGGCGACCAATATTGCAGAGTTGTTAGGTGAATCGTTGAGTAAAGCCTCTTGGAAGATGGAGCCAAAAGAAGAGAAAGTGAAGGGTCAAAAGAATGAAGATAGAGGATATGAAAGACCACCTTCATTGATCAAGTTAGTTAATAAGTAAGCAATTACGAGATTCTTTGCTTTTAAGAATCTTTGGAACTTTGGATTTTGCTGAGAGTTTTATTTGTTGTTTCAGGCGTAGAGAAGAGAAGTTTGGTCTGAAGGACAATCCCAACAAAGTAGCTTCATTGTGATTTTGCAGAGACAAGTAATGGTTAATTAGTTATTACTGTTAGGCAAAAGTTTTATGGATTCTCCAATTTTGATTGGACTGAAGATTAACAGTTGTGTTTCTACTGTGCTGTTGTTGCTCATTTGTAAATTAAATTTTTAAGAAGAATCTAGATATACAATTTATTTCCAAATTTTTAGAAAAAAATACAAATGCTTTTTCTTGTACCCCTAAATCCAGTGAATTGTTTTTTTTTTTTTTGCAAAAGCAAAAACCGTAGTATTTGTTTGTCAATAGTGGGCCAGAACTGTCCAGGAAATATATAGAAGTCAATGAAAATGCCCAATGGGCCAAGCCCAAAAAACACGACCCATCTCAAAGCCGCTTTAGGTTTTCCATAGCTGTAATATAAAAAACATTCGTCATTTTCTTCTTCTTCTTCTTCTTCTTCGTCGCGATCCTCTTGTCCGTGTTGGAGGAGCAGCCATG
>JAKUCM010010168.1:0-15720 GCA_023374145.1 Lepidium sativum
GAAGACCGCCATTAAAACTTCAAAGCAGATATGATGATTTTGATGTATCAGCCTATGCTCTAAGTGTAGCAGAATTGATAGACGAAGAATAGCCTAAAACCTATCAAGAAGATGTAAGTATCAAGTATAAACATTAATGGAAAGCAGCAATTAAAGAGGAGATTAATTCTTTACTAAAGACAAATACTTGGAAGCTAAAAGAAAGATCATAGAAACAGAGAACAATTGGTTGCAAGTGGGTGTTCAAATTCAAAGTTGGAATTCCCGGTATTGAGGAACCAAGGTTTAAAGCTAGGGTGGTGACAAAAGTCTATGCACATATAGAAGGCATTGATTACAATGAAGTGTTTGCCCATGTGGTTAAACATGTATCAATCCGATTACTACTATCATTGGTGTTAAAACGGTATTTTTACATGGAAAGCAAGAAGAGAGGACTTTAATGAATAAGCCTGAAGGTTTCAGTACAAGTGACCAAGTGTGTTTACTACAAAAATCTTTATATGGGTTAAAGCTGTCACCACGGCAGTGGAACTTGAGGTTTGATCAATTTATAAAGGGTCACAGTTATAAGAGCAGCATATTTGATCCATGTGTTTATTTCAAGGAATATATTAAACACAACTACATTTATATGTTACTCTATGTGGATGATATGCTAATAGCAGCAAATAGCATGGTGGAAATTCAGAAACTTAAGGATGTGATGAGCAGTGCATTTGAGATAAAAGACTTCGGTGCAGTAAAGAGAATATTGGGAATGGATATTATATGGGACAGATAGAATGAGGTGTTAAGTTTATCACAACAGACCTATGTTGAGAAAGTGTTAAAAGGTTTTAACATGAGTGATTCAAAACTAGTCAAAACAACAATGGGTTCTCAATTTCGACTCTTAGCCACAAAACAAGAAGATAAGGAAACAATTGCAGAGGAAATGAAGAACATACCTTATTGAAGTGTTGTGGGTAGCATAATGTATGCTATGATTGGAACTCGTCCTAATATAGCTCACGTAGTAGATCTTGTAAGTCGATTCATGAGTGCACCTCACAAGGAACATTGGATGGCAGTTAGATGGATCTTGAGATACTTAAATGGCATAAGAGACTATGTTCTGAATTTCAGAAAATCGGGTAATTTTAAGGTAAGAGGGTTCAGCAATAGTGATTATGCTGCAGACTTGGATAAGAGAAGGTCAATCACAGGATATAATTTTTAAGTTGGATCTAATACAGTGAGTTGGCGAAGCGGTTTACAGCAAGTTATAGCATTATCAACTACAGAGGTTGAGTATATGGCTCTATCTGAAGCAGCAAAAAAAGCTATTTGGTTGAGATTTATTACCTCTGAGCTAGGTATCTTGCAAGAGATGGTCCAGAGTGTTATTTGTCTAGCCTAGAACAACATGTTTCATGAAAGAACAAAATATATACAGGTTAAATATCATTTCATAAGAGATGTAGTAGAAGATGGACTAATGGAAGTATTGAAAATCGAAACAAAGGAAAATCCAGCCGATATTTTAACAGAATCGATACATGTGAAGAAGTTTGATGAAGGATTGAGCAACCTGAGAGTACTCAGGTATGAAGCTCGGTACTGATTATATCGATGAGAAACCATTCCGGCAAATGGTCGATGTCGAAAGGGGAAGATGATAGAGATTTGCATGTCTTAATCGCCGAAGACTATCTGAAATCCAATTGAGGTGGAGTTTGTCGAGTCTCTTTGCAATTGGGTTTCACATTCTATGGGTTTCGGTTAAGAATGTGTTCCTATTGGGACGGTTTTAGGTCTATGGTATTTAAGGACACAAGTGAAGCCTCTTTGGTAAAAACGATAAAGTATTAGGTAATGATGCAGTCTTCTCTTTGACTGTTCCTGAGTCATAAACCTGCAGAGGCATGACGGCAAAAAGTGATCATAGAAGATGCAACATTACAAAATATGTGAAGAAGCAAGCAGAGAAAGAAATCATGTCTCTTACATTGTAACAAAAGATTAGTGAGGGTGAGAGAGCAATAGAGAAGGTGAGGGTTTTCACTACTTTGTTCTTGTTCATAATATGGGATTTACAAGGTGTAAAGGATAGTGACGTGAGGGTGAGTGACTCTTTTTTGGCGGTGTATAAGCCTTTTTCTGGTAAGAACCAGTGAAATGTACCAAGATCGGTTTGATCTTGAGAACTCATAACTCCTCTGTCTTCTTTTCTACTTTATGCAAAACACATACACAAAGGTCAAACCATCAAATCAGAGCAAGTAAAGATGCATACTAATATGCAACAATCGTTAAGAGTTAGATCGATTGCTTAACAACATTCTAAGGTCTTGTTAGCATTATTATTCATTTGGCACTATACATTGACATTTTTGTTGGAAAACTATTTTAACTAGATTGAGAATTCATTTTCAGCCCGCAAACTAATGTTCACCAGTTGAAACAAATCCTTAGCTAGGTGTATTATTTATTGCGATTAAGGCTTTCCAATCACGAGTTCAAGCACAAAGATTTTTTTTGTTACCCGTTAAAACGACATGACAGCCCATCAATAATTAATATTTAAAACTATATTTATGCAGGACAATATAATTTTTAGAGTTGAAGTTAAAAAATGTTGTAAATGCAGACGTTTAACCATTTAACCGAAAATAATTTCTCAATTATATATTTTAAAAATTTTGTTAAACAAACTATAAACAAAATAATAGTCCAGACTAATTTCAGAGGAGGTGTAACTATATCCTCTTTTAAGATATGTAAATGGGCTGAAAGCAAATCATATTTGCGTGGGTGTCCATAATAATATATTTTGTTTTTGTATAGGAGGTGATTCGAATTTGAAACGAGTTGTTTTCTTGTTTTTAGTAAAAGTAATTATAGTTTATCTCATAATATATAGAAAGTAACACCCAATTATCTCATAAATAGATAGTCAATTATCCCATAAATATAAAAACTTTAGTATCACTTATATTTTAACAAATTTATAAGTAACTTTTTGTCAGAGATATGATTTATAGATGAATTCTAAATCATATTATTATATTGTCGTTCGATTATTTGGAGGTGAACTTAACTTCGATCAAAAGGTTAACAAAGAAAAAACAAAAACAAAAAAAAGCCTCCGATCAAAAGACTTACAATTTCATGTTTGACATGGTCATTTTACCTTCTCCTCTCACCATTAGAAATTTATCATATGAATTTGTGCGTCGCTGTTGCTGAAACACACCAGCTATATATTCATATACTTTTTTTTTAACACAAAAAAAGACTATCTAACCATATCCCTAATTTTATGGGATTCACGACGTGTTTGAATTATACAAAAATTAACAAAATCACATCTCTTTGTAGAAGTCATATCACAATAATAATTTCATGATTGAGTAGACTTTGGAAAACAATTTTCCTTTTCTTTTCTTTTTTTAAGATGAGATTGTTTTATTCACTTAAGTCGAAAACAATTATTAAATATTATAAGAAAAATTACACCACGAGTTTTGTTGTTGTTAAGATGTCTTAACTATTCTCATTACAGCTCACGTACGAGTTGACTAATGAAAAAAAATGTACAGAAAAATTAACTCAATCAAGTACAACTTGATTAATTATTAAAGTTCTTTAAAATATCTAATTAACTAATAATTATCCCATAGATTACTCATTATCTCTTCTGTCTGTATGTCTTGAAATAGAATATTTCTTGTCTGTTTCTCTCTATGCTTATAAATAGACTCTTCTCTTTTCATTCAACTTTAACATTTTCAGATTTTAAAAAAAAAATTAACATTAATTATCAGATTATTCTGGTAATTAAATTCTAAAAATGGCCGAAGGAATGTTCAAAGCATTGTTATGGATTTTTGCAGCCATGGCTTTTGCAATGGCTAAGGAGGTTATTGGACAACGAGTGCCTTGTTATTTCGTTTTTGGAGACTCAGTCTTCGACAATGGTAACAACAATAACTTGAATACCTCGGCCAAAGTTAATTATTTACCTTATGGTACTGATTTTGTTAGAGGTCCTACCGGTCGATTCAGCAATGGTCGTAATATGCCTGACATTATCGGTTAGTTCCCAATTTTAGTTTATCTCTTTGTCAAATTCTTTTCAGATAAAATTGTTGATTTAAACAATAACAAAGGTAGCTTTGGAGACATCAGCTAAAATTGGAACAATAATTAGTATGACCAAATTCTTTTTATCAGAAAAAAAAGCTACAAAGAGACTACAAAAGAAAGTAGCAAAACGATTTCTAGATTTCAAATTGAGAAATGAACAATGGAATTAAAAATATTTGGTAAACATATAAAAGTAAGGATCTGTCATTAATTTCTACTGGAATTTGATTTCAGATACTTATATCACCTTGCATAACATAATTTAGGCGCTTAGGCTATTGATTGAGAATTGTCTGGAAAGAAATTTCTATTATTGATAGTCATAAAATGCTGATTAAAATCTTGTTTTGTTAGCTAGTTTTATAAAGCTTTTTTACTTGTTTTTCATATTTGCAATGTATAATTTGCAGAATAAGTTTTCAGAAACGTTCCAGAATTTTTTTACAACAACATTAAAAATATAATTAATTTTGAATGATAATTTCTTACAGCTGAAAGAATGAAATTTGGTGATTACATTCCACCATTCACCGGAGCATCACCAGAACAAGCTCACACCGGATTAAACTACGCTTCTGGTGGTGGCGGACTTCTGGAAGAAACTAGCCAACATTTGGTAACAACAAAACAAACTCGAATTCTTTAGATATTTTATATATAAACTTATGAATCGCATGGAATAAAGTTCAATATATCCAGGTAGGTTAACGAATAAAATATTGTTTCATTTATCAAATATTTTCTTATATTTACAAGAGTGAAAAACTTGTTACTAATTATTGGTAAATTATTGATATTCTTTAGGGTGACAGAATCAGTTTTGGAACACAAATAGAGAATCACCAGAGGATAATAACGAACGCAGGAGTTTCATTGGAGAAGCTGAAGAAATGTTTATACACAATTAATATTGGAAGCAATGACTATCTCAACAACTATTTCATGCCGCCTCCTTATACTACCAAAACCAAGTTTAATCCCGATCAGTATGCAGACTTTCTCATTCAACGTTATCGCTCTTATTTGAAGGTAACGTTTTATATACATATATTTTATATTTATATTTGCCAAACAAATTATATTACTTAAAATGAATTCAAAAACTAAATTGAAAATGAAAAATCTACAACAATGATATCATGATACCATTTTGTAGATATACAAAATTATATATATTTACAAGCCTTAATGAAATTTTGTATTGTCAATAATATATTATATTATTATAAATTATTTAGCTTAAAGTTCATTTGTAAGGTATGTATTGATTGGTTTATATTACATACCAAGTAGTAATTCCATTAGAAATATATATAATCACATAAAGATCGAATTTCATTTTTGTAGTGTTATAAAGACAAGGTGGAAATTATATAATAGCTATATTGATCTTTTATTTATTTATGAAAAAAACTATGATATGATTGAGTAGAGTGAATCCATTTCTCTAACTTATGTTCCTGATTAATCCTATATGTTTAAGACATTAGTTTAATTAATTGAAGATATATTTTTGTGTAGTCCTTGTACGACCTAGGAGCAAGGAAGGTCGCAGTGTTTGGGGTCAGTAAGCTCGGCTGCACGCCGCGCATGATTGCCTCGCATGGTGGAGGTAAAGACTGTGCCGCTCAAGTAAATAAAGCCGTGGAGCCTTTCAACAAGAAGCTCAGAGCTATTGTCAAAGAATACAACAGAGACATTAATGGTGCTAAGTTCACCTTCGTTGATCTCTTCTCCACCCAAAATCCTCTTGCCTATATCGCCTTAGGTAAGTAACCTATATGATAAATATATTTTACACTATACTTTAATGATAAAATCGTCCTAAAAAACAAAAACAAAAACAAAACCTCGAACCTTGGAAAATGATTGAAAATAACAACAAACTTTGATTTAGACGCCTTAAACCTCTAATTTTTGTTAACTTACAATTTTAATCCTTTTTTTTTGTTGAATGTATCGAATTCACCTTGTAGTTAAGTGACTTAACAACCCCTATTGATATAAACCTCGTTAATCTATGTTAATTAACTTCGAACTGAAAATTTGTATTATCTGTAAATTAACAGAGATTAACGGTTAATCTGGTTGGTTAAATCACTTAACAATAAGGAAAATTTGGTGCATTTAACAAAAAAAAATGTTAGGATTAAAATTAGAAGTACAAACTAAACTTAGAAGTCTAAAGCGTCTGAACTAAATATTGTATTTTTCAGCTGAAAGGTGGTGATTTTTTTTGACATATTTATCTTAACTATCTCACATATACATTTTGTACTTAGCTCAAGAAAACCAAACTTATATTATTGTAGGGTTCACGGAGACAAAGAAGAGTTGTTGTACGGTAGACGCAGGGGAAGAACTATGTGCTAAAAATGAACGGGTTTGTTCGTCTCGAAGACGGTATGTGTATTGGGACAATGTTCACAGCACAGAAGCAGCCAATTTGGTGGCCGTAGAGGCTGCGTTTGCCGGACTTATTGCGCGTCCTTACAGCTTTAACAGGCTCGCAAGATTATAGTGACCCTACAAAAGAATACAGCTAGGGAACAACATTTTAAAATTAAATGATATCTTGATTTTGAAGTTTAATAATGAACTTGAGAAGTCACCCGTTTAAGTTTCAGTTTGTGCGGAGAGGTGGAGTACTTCAAAAAAAAATATAAAGCCGGCATTCGGGTCCACGGAGACTAGAGTTTCAATACGAATTTGACAATTAACAAAGAAAAAAAAGATTAATAATGTATAAGATGATGACCTTTTATTCTTCAATGTAACTATCTTATTGACCAATAAATTTTTTCTTAACCCAATAATTGTGGTCTAATGGGTGTGAGAGCTTAACTCACTTTAATTGGCCGCTCCAAAGTTTGACATCTACTCAAATTTACACATGCTTACTGAATCCAAATATGATAAACGGTATCCAACGAGTCACATTATTCCAAAACTGCCTAGATCAATGGTCTTAAATACCTAAGTTTGTGGGCTGAAAATTGATTCACATTTTTCCAATAAAATTAGAAAAGAATCAGTCAAGCCGATGCACAGTAAGGCTTAAAAAGCTTAAAGAACATCATTAAACCAAAAAAAAAAATCAGTTTAGAAATGGTAAGTGTCGACATTATTTCCTTTTATGTTTATGTCGACACTATGTTGTCATGATATTGAAATTATGGTGTCACATTTTAAGTTTCCCCTAGAAATCCCCAAGCCATCGAACTTTTATATAAGGTTTCTTTGTGGCAATTGTATTCTTCACCTTTTTTCAATAAAGAAACGAATGTTCTCTCTAAGAAGAAACTCAATCCGCCACTCTTCTTTGGAGATTCAAGATGAGCGACAAGTCAAGCTTGTGAGCATTTCAACTTGAGAGATCAGAGATTATCAAAAGAATCATCACATCCTTTGTGGTTTTTAATCAACGAATTCCGCCATCTCAGTTTTCCAAAGATTTGGACTCACCGAGGTCGAATCCTCAGATTCATATTCAGAGACCTCACCACCAAGGCACTCATCATCTGGTATCAGAGCCGAAAGGCTATTGGTAACACATTGTATCGTTCTCTTCCAATTTTCCTTTACTTTCATTTTGTCATTTCCGTTTATAAAAATAAACCAATAAAAATTGTTCTTCGTGTTCTTTGTGTGTTCTTTGCAAGAAGTTTTAAATCCGTTTAATTGATTAAGATATTTATTCGAAGTGTTGTTTCCTTTTCGTTATGTTTCATTTAACTTCATAATATTGTGTTTCCTTTTTCGTGTTATCTCACTAAGTACCGAGACTTTTGGCCTTAGTTACATTGATTAGGATTTCATATTTGAATCTCGAGATTTGTTTCCATAGTTGAACACCTTTCTTCGATCAAGAGACTTGCTAACACTTAACATATTTTTCAGGTATAATGACCGAAAACCAACTAGGGGAGATCCCGACGAACCAGCTCACTAATCTCACTAATCATCAGTTTCATCAATTAATTAATTTTGTGATGGATTGCTAATTTGCTACAATGATAGTCCTCACCGCAAGATCGTATCAAGTGACAATAACAATTGGAAATTTTCTTATAGTTAGCACAATAATGTATAGTTTATATCCGTAGATTTATTATTACAATTCAAGAATTACAACAACAGATGTAAAATCCAAATAAAATTGCATAGATATTTGTATACGTGTATATAAATATACAAATATATATATATAAGCCTAGATATCTTCATAAAAGTATCTCTTGAAGGCCTCCATATGAGTCACTTGTAGACATGTGGCTAGAATCACCGAGCCGTCTTCAGTTTGATCAGGCAAGATCAGCGAGTCGCCGTCAAAGTCATGCGTGCCAGGTCCAGTGTAGATCTCCTTTCCCCATCCAAAATCAAGGCCGTACATTGGCAAAGTTAACCAGCTCACCGAACCTAGATTAGGGTTTCCGTAGAATGGACCTTCCGTGCTTCCCAAGGCATGTAAGTCTTGAAACATTTTCAAATCCTCTTGGTTCTTCAGATACTCTATTTCAATCATCACGTACTCGTTTGTCACATTTTTTATGGCTTTATTGATTAATGCCGCCGCGAAACCCAATGCATTAGACATCAATTCACCTATGTACATAACAAAATTAGAGAAATAGAATTTGCATTGGAAGATCAATAAAACCTACTTCAAGCCCAAGGAACAGGGCAAGAAGAAGAAGATAATTCTGGTTATATATCCAAGGTTCGGTTCGAGCTAAGGTAGCATATAATCACCGCTGTCCTAAGATCAGGATTAGGGAAACCAAGTAAAATTTATAATTGCCACCCACAATATGATGCAGACGATTTGAGTCCATATACCAAACTATCGCTGTCGTAAATTCTTTTCTTTCTACCACTACACCTCGACCATGTTTGTCATATAGTTAGTTATTTAGTAATATTAAGTACTAATAACACTTCACCGGTTTCAGAAAAACAAAAGAACAAAAACGACCTGAGGTACTTGCTGCGACCACATCAATAGTGGCATTGCCGAAGTAGCCACGTCGTAGAGGTGGCTGCATCCGACTACGAGTATCTATACAGATTCCCAGAGCCGTTGGTTGCTCTGGAAAATGCCCACGTGCCTTACACGTGTTGTAACTCCTCGTCAATTCACCGATTTCAGCTGTTAGTATGTCGAGGTGAGAAAGAGAAGAATCAAGGTTAGTAGCCAAAGGTCTTCAATGGAGTCGAAGTAGTTATCTTCTGAACTTAAACGAACAATTCCCACTACTCAATCAATTTGTGAGAAAACCAGTTCGATTAAGAGTATATTTCATATGTTGCCGGATTCAATCAAGATGATTCCCGGTATCAATGTCTAGGATGATTCAAGAAAAGAGTTGAAGACACTCGGAAATCAAGAATCATATCTCCTATTTTTTTTTCTCTCGCGAAGAAGAAGAAGACTCAATACTTATACAGCCTTGGTTCAATTCTGAGATGCTTAACCGAAATGTGTCTTGGTTCAATTCTAATGTATGGAATCGAAATGTTGAACCGTTGGTTTATTGTCTTTAGTTTACATCTTTGGTTATTTCCGGTTTGGTACAGAAAATTTGTAAGCAAATCATATACATGTCCAACAATCCCCCACTTGTTTCCATAATTTTTCCCTCTGAATACATTGATGTACAAAGACTTGAATCAATGTGTCTCTTAGACATTAGCAAATCAAGTTCATTAGATTATGTATGCATCTGTTTAAGTACTATACATTGATCTACTAATGCCTTACGTGTAGGTTTAGTCTTCAAGATCAATCTAGCTTATTCAGATTCACTTATAGAGTTATATACCCTTTGTGCTTGCTTCAGTCTTTACTCAGTTACTCGAGCTCTTTGTGAAGATTGAACCTTCTTGAACCATGTAGTTCAACTTAATGAGACATGATGTTGTGGTTTCTCAAAAAGCTCATACTTAGACTCATTGTAGACCCATTTCCTTGGCAGTCTCCAGAACCAACCTTCCGCACAGGCCTTTGGTGAATGGATCTGCAATGTTTTTAGCCGACCTGACATACTCCAGTGAAAGAATTCCGGTTTCTAGGAGTCCTCTTATCACCTTATGTCTTAGTCTTATATGGCTCTTCTTTCCATTGTACAGCTTATTCATGGCCACTGTCAAAGCTGCTTGTGAGTCACATCTCAATGAAATTGAAGAGTATTGTGTGTTGGAAGGTCAGATAGCACGTTTCTCAACCATTCAGCTTCTTGGCCTGCTAGTTCCAATGCAATCAATTATGATTCCATGGTTGAGCGCGTTGTACATGTCTGCTTGCTAAACTTCCATGAGATTGCTCCTCCAGTCATTGTGAAAACATACCCACTTGTTGAGTTTATTTCATCATGATATGTCACCCAATTTGCATCACAATAGCCTTCTAAGCTGCAAGATGACCCTCTAAATTTCAGACTCCAGTTGATGGTTCCCTCTAATACATCAAAAATCTATACATAAGTCTTTTCCCTATGAACACAATATCTATAGTCTTTTCACCTATATTATTCCTTTTGAAGTCTGGAAGTCCTACTTTGGCCAAGCACCCCCACATTCTAAAGTTTTTCAGACTAGGAGGGTGTCCCTTCCAGAGTTCATAAGGAGTTGAGGTTATGCCTTTATGAGGAACCCTATTAAGTATATAGCAAGCTGACAAAACTGCTTCATCCACAATTGAACATTAAGACCAGAACCTAGAAGCATCGAATTTATAATATTCTTTAAGGTTCTGTTCTTCCTCTCACCAATACCATTTTGCTGAGGGGTGTAGGAAGCTGACAATTTGTGTATTATTCCTTCATTAAGACAGAATGAGATGAGCTTATCTGAAGTGTACTCACATCCACGATCTGATCTCAGCCTTTTAATCTTCTTGTCAAGTTGCTTCTCGACTTCTGTCTTATACTGAACAAACACGTCAAATGCCTCATCTTTTGATCTTAACAAATACACATATGCATACTTTGAAAAATCATCTATGAAAGTAATGTAGTATCATTTTCCACCTCTACTAGTTAGACTCTTAAAGTCTGCAATATCAGTATATATTAAATCCAGTAGATTCGATGACCTCAAAACAGGATGCTAAATGGTTTTCTACTGTCTTTAGCCTCGACACAAGTTTCACATTTTGTTAAATTCAATCCATTTTTGACATTGATTAAATGAGACTTACTAAGCCTCACCATAGAATTTGAGTTTAGATGTCCTAATCTACCATGCTAGGATGCAAAGTCACACGACAAATAAGCAAAGGAATCAGTTTTATTCATGTCCATGGTTTCAATTACAAACGAATTCCTAATACAGAAAGCTTTGCCTACATACTCTCCATTTTTAGTTAACATCATCTTTCCTGAATCTATAGTTTGTTTAATTCCAACTAGCATTAACAATCCACTATAAATCAAGTTCCTACCCATATTTGGAACTAAGTGTATCTTTGTCAGAGTTGAGGTTTTTCCAGAAGAAAAACTTATATCTACCTCACATATCCCAGTTACCTTTACTGCACTTGCATCTCCAAGAAACACGATCTTGCACCCAGATTCGTCAAGATTCTTGAAGAATGATCTTTGATTGCAAATATGCCTTGTGGCACCAGAGCCAATGATCCACTTCGTCTTATCAGTTGTTGCATTCACTTCTGTAACAGTGGAAACAATGGTTTTTGCAATAAGAGCCTTAGCTTTTTCTTTGTCATTTCTTGTCTTGATTGGTAGCTTGCAGTCTTGCTTCTTGTGACCTTCTTGATTGCAATTCCAACACTTTATCTTTCGTTTGAACTCCGTTGAGTGATTTGGACCGTTTCTCTTCTGTTTCTTATTGTTGATTTTCTTCTTGTAATTCCCTTTACCAGAGTGTCCTTCGACAAAGTTAGCATTTCCATTCGGATATTTGGTTTCGAATGATTTACCTTGAAACAATCGATTTGCATCCTCAATCATGATTTCGGAGATCAGTTCATCGAGAGTCATTTTCTTCTTCTCGTGTTTAAGTTTTGATCCGTACTCGTTCCATGATGATGGCAATTTGTCGATTAGAACCAGAGCCGCAAGATTGTCATCAATCACCATTCCTTCTGCTTGAATCTTTGGGATTATGGCTTCGTAGTCGTGAAGCTGGTCGAGAATGGGGAGATCATCTTTCATAAAGAACGAGGTCCATCTCGAGGTCACATATTGCTTCTTACCTTCCTCTTCCGCACTATACTTCTTCTTCAGATTTACCCATATCTCCTTCGTTGATTCAAAATTGACATAGATGTCAAATATTCTTTCCGATAGATGACGAAGAATGTGACCTCTGCAGCATTGATTGTTGTCTTGAAAGTTCCCTTCCTTTCTTTCTTTTACGGTTTTTGATTCGGTGGAATCCACAGTCCCGATTTCATCTGAAGCTTTGATTTCTTCTTCTTCTAACAGAACATAGTCGATACCTATTTCTTGGAAGAAGAACATGAGTTCCTCTGACTATCTTTGATAGTTCATCCCCGTGAGTGGCTGATGATTTGAGAGATCTGGAACAGCACCAAGTCTCACCATTGCATGCGTATCTTGAAAAGACACGATTGTTCATTTAAGATTGTTGTAACACCTCGTCAGTTCACCAATTTCAGCTGTTAGTATGTCGAGGTGAGAAAGAGAAGAATCAATGTTAGTAGCCAAAGGTCTTCAATGGAGTCGAAGTAGTTATCTTCTGAACTTAAACGAACAATTCCCACTACTCAATCAATTTGTGAGAAAACCAGTTCGATTAAGAGTATACTTCATATGTTGCCGGATTAAATCAAGATGATTCCCGGTATTAATGTCTAGGATGATTCAAGAGAAGAGTTGAAGACACTCGGAAATCAAGAATCATATCTCCTATTTTTTTTCTCTCGCGAAGAAGAAGAAGACTCAATACTTATACAGCCTTGGTTCAATTCTGAGATGCTTAACCGAAATGTTGAACCGTTGGTTTATTGTCTTTAGTTTACATCTTTGGTTATTTCCGGTTTGGTACAGAAAACTTGTAAACAAATCATATACATGTCCAACAATCCTCCACTTGTTTCCATAATTTTTCCCTCTGAATACATTGATGTACAAAGACTTGAATCAATGTGTCTCTTAGACATTAGCAAATCAAGTTCATTAGATTATGTATGCATATGTTTAAGTACTATACATTGATCTACTAATGCCTTACGTGTAGGTTTAGTCTTCAAGATCAATCTAGCTTATTCAGATTCACTTATAGAGTTATATACCCTTTGTGCTTGCTTCAGTCTTTACTCAGTTACTCGAGCTCTTTATGAAGATTGAACATTCTTGAACCATGTAGTTCAACTTAATGAGACATGATGGTGTGGTTTCTCAAAAAGCTCATACTTAGACTCATTGTAGACCCATTTCCTTGGTAGTCTCCAGAACCAACCTTCCGCACAGGCCTTTGGTGAATGGATATGCAATGTTTTTAGGCGACCTGAAATACTCCAGTGAAAGAATTCTGGTTTCTAGGAGTCCTCTTATCACTTTATGTCTTAGTCTTATATATCTCTTCTTTCCATTGTACAGCTTATTCATGGCCACTGCCAAAACTGCTTGTGAGTCACATCTCAATGAAATTGAAGAGTATCGTGTGTTGGAAGGTCAGATAGCACGTTTCTCAACCATTCAGCTTCTTGGCCTGCTAGTTCTAACGCAATCAATTCTGATTCCATGGTTGAGCGTGTTGTACATGTCTGCTTGCTAGACTTCCATGAGATTGCTCCTCCAGTCATTGTGAAAACATACCCACTTGTTGAGTTTATTTCATCATGATATGTAACCCAATTTGCATCACAATAGCCTTCTAATCTGCAAAATGACCCTCTGTATTTCAGACTCCAGTTGATGGTTCCCTTTAAATACATCAACAATCTATACATTGCCTTCCAATGGTCATCACTTGGACAGTGGGTGTATCCACTTAGTCTACTCTCATTGTATGCTATATCCGGCCTTGTACAGTTCATAAGGTACATGACACTGCCTAATACCTTAGCATATTCACTCATATTTACACTATTCCCTCTATTCTTGCATAAGTGAACTGAGGAATCATAAGGTGTTCTTGCTGGCTTTTCATTCTAGTAACCGAATTTAACTAGCACCTTTTCTATATAGTGTGATTGACATAGTGCAAACCCACCAGTTAGTTTGCATTCCTTGATTTCGAGTATGACATCCACTTCCTACAAGTCTTTCATTGAGAATCTTGAGCTCAACATGGCCTTGGTGTCATTCACCACCTTCAGAGTTGTACCTAAGATTAACATATCGTCAACATAAAGACATATGATGATGTAGTCTTTGTCTAATTTCTTACTGAAGATACAAGTGTCCCGTAAGTTAGGTAAGAAGTCATTTTCCAACAATGTTAAGCTAAACTTTTCAAACCATTGTTTAGGAGCTTGCTTAAGACCGTATAATGATTTCTTTAACTTACACACTTTGTTCTCTAGACCCTCTACGACAAAAATTTCTGGTTGATACATATAAATCTCCTCATTAAGATCACCATTTAAGAATGTTGTTTTAACATCTATTTGGTGAACTATAAGCTTGTGAGAAGCAGCTACCGCAAATAACAACCTAATAGACACTATCTTAGATACAGAAGAATAAGTATCGAAGTAGTCAACTCCCTGTTTTTGAGAGTATCCTTGAGCCACCAGTCTGGCCTTGAACTTGTGTCATCCGACTTCGGCTTCTTTTTAAGGATCTACTCGCACTTCATAGCCCTGCATCCACTTGGCAAGTCTACAAGTTCCCAGGTCTGGCTAGATATAATAGATTCATATTCACTATTTAATGCCTTTTTCCAAAACATATCTATTGTTTTTATAGCAGCAGAATACGATCCAGGATCCTCCTCTATCAAGAATGTGTAGAAAAATTCTTCACTTAGTTCTTTATGTTCTGCAAGAAAACTTGTGATGATATCTGGTCCAAAGGTTACTTCAGTTTTGTTGCGTTTGCTCCTTCAATTTCTGATGTGTCTGCCTCCACTTCTGTGATACTCCTTTTTCCAGAGTCATGAACAGAAGATGTACACACAGAGCTCCTGAATGGAAATAGATGTTCAAAAAACTCTAAATCTCTAGATTCCATGACTTGTCTAAGGAGTGTGTCTTACTCTCAAATACTAAACATCTATAGGCGGCATTGTTCTGTGCATACCCTATGAACACAGTATCTATAGTCTTTTCACCTATATTATTCCTTTTGAAGTCTAGAAGTCCTACTTTGGCCAAGAACCCCCACATTCTAAAGTGTTTCAGACTAGGAGGGTGTCCTTTCCAGAGTTCATAAGGAGTTGAGGCTATGCCTTTATGAGGAACCCTATTAAGGAGTGTGTCTTACTCTCAAATACTAAACATCTATAGGCGGCATTGTTCTGTGCATACCCTATGAACACAGTATCTATAGTCTTTTCACCTATATTATTCCTTTTGAAGTCTAGAAGTCCTACTTTGGCCAAGAACCCCCACATTCTAAAGTGTTTCAGACTAGGAGGGTGACTTTCCAGAGTTCATAA
>JAKUCM010010169.1:0-13428 GCA_023374145.1 Lepidium sativum
CTCATTTATTAAAAACTTAAAACTTCATTGTGGAGAACGCCTCGATTTTCTATAACGTAATGTTCGGAGGAACTTGAAAAGTGTGCAGAGACGGACACCCAAAGATAAGTGATGGAACCATTATAAGTGTTGGATCAGTGGTACGGAATGACATGCCATCTTGTATAATTTGATCATCCTCACCTTGGTATTAGAAAATCCTACAAAGTAGTGAGGATGATCAATAGAGTAATTCTAACAGTATTATTCTTACCATTAGTTAAATTATTTGAAAATTGGGTCTTCTGCATCTTCATGAATTATCTCGTCTTTGCTACATTCACATTTAAAAATATATGGAAGATGATCATAGACTCACTAATATTTTTATTTCTCACGGATATATCCTTTTTCTTTTTTTTTTAGTATATATCTGAATTGTAATATTCTGCTCTGAAATATACTTTCTGGTGGATGATATCAAAATCTTCAATTTAAGCAGAATTTTTTTATAAAAATATTAATTCACTAAATTTGAGTTGTGAGGTAAGTCTCTTGCTAATTACGCCTAAGATTAATAGATTGGAGAAAATTTTCCAAACAAAATTTCAGAAAATTTTCTATAGCTACAGTATAAATTTGATTACAAGTTTTGAATAATTTTACCATGACTATTTCAAATCCTAATTAAAGAAGTTCTAACAATAATAATTTTTTTATATATAAAATTTCAACAATAATAGTGTCCATGATACATTAAGATATATCAAACAAAAAAATTAGGGATTATACAGTTGAATATGACCTCAAAGAAAATATTTATATAAATTAGGGGTTATATATAATTTAAATGATCATTCGTGTTATCAAATTAATTTTGTGTGTTAGGTTGTCAAATTTTTATAGATGATATGGTTATATTTATTATTCTTTGGTCAAATATGATTATTTAGTATATTTTAAAAATGACATGGATTATTTTTGATTGATGAATAAATTTCATTAATTTAAATGTTCAGGTTTGTTGATTTAGAGGACATCTCTCGAATTCATTCCAAGAGCTAATACTCTCAAGTTTATAATCTTCTTACAAATCAACATTTCGCTACTAGAAGAGTGGATTCTACAATTTGATATTAGTAATTTGCTTGATAGTATTTGAGATTATTTATGTTTAAGTTTTGGTAGGTTCGTGATTTTCAAGCATGAGAGGAGTGAAGAATAAAAAGAATCAGAAAATCACACAAATTAATGAAGGTGATCCAATCTATTATATTTGTCTTCTTCATACATTAGTTTGACAAAAAAGAAAAAACTTTCTATTTCAGTGTATATCTAAATACATTTTCTTCTTGTAATAATCTGCTATGTAAAGTAGCAACAACAATAATCTCTAGGATTTACTGAGATAATCATTATAGTCTATTATAGTTTTTGTTAGACATAAAAAAATGGAAATTATATATTTGCTTCTCCCAAAACAGATACATAAGGCGTGAAGAAGAATTTTGAAAAACTGAGATTCATAAGCATAATTCAAACAAAAAAGTAAACGCAAAGTCTTAGATAGTTAGATGTTGCATACAGAAACACTTCACCCATTTCAATGCATCTTTCTATTCTAAAATTTGATTATGAACTTGGATTATAGATCAGATTTCTTCAACTCAATTATTGATAAAAAATTTGTATCTAAATTTTATTTATAGCTTTTAGTTTGTGGTTTTGAAAAAGGTAATGGTTTCGAAAGTGAGTATTCATCGGATTTATATAGTTTTAGTTTAAAATTCTATCGTCGTAATAATACAAAAGAAAATGAAAAAAAATGTTCTATATCCACTTGGACCGGAATTGAATGGTGTCCCAAATCTCTGCACTTCTAAAATTCTCTATGAAACTTTACGGCTTTTTTCTCCTTTTTGACATTTATTTTTCTTTTTAAAAGCAGAACTAATTATAAAATTCATATTACTTTACTTAAGTTTTAGATATTTTTATGCTTTTGATACACGCCCTTCCTTTTGTGGGTCCTAACAAAGATTATATTTGCATACAATCAATCATTTTGAGTTGTGTTGTATATATAACTTTAGAATTTCTATATGTTTTTCTTTTTGAGGATGTTGAGTCTTCAAATTTGCTTCTCTATACCTTATTAACAAAAATTGATATATACCTAATCAATAATCATTTACCAGTTTTATCATAGTTATAGTGGGGATGATGTATGCAGATATTTTCTTTTTAATTAATAAATAACCTACATTATGATATATATTGTTAAGGTGTTTTACTTTTAAAAAAATATTTTCAGACAATATTATATGTTGTTAAGTAGTAACATAGTGCAATGAACGAATAGAGTCCTCTTTTTTTATTTGTTGTGTGTCTTATACCATCTCTATCCGTAAGTCTTTTATTTATAATTTCTTAACAATCAAAATATAATATATTTTTAATTAAACTATAATTTTAGAAAAAAGACTAGTAGTAAGAAGACACATGAATTGAAAGTCTCTTATTATTTTTCTTATAATCTCTTAAAGAAAAAACCTTAACTAATACTGCAAACTCACATATCAATTTTTATTTTGTGAATAATTAGATTGATTAATGTCAAATTCATCACCTGAACTATTTAAACATCAAAGAAATTAATATTATGCCAGCCTACAAGATTCTAGTGAAAAATATTGCACAAATAAACATTGAACCACTTGATTAAAACCAAATTTACTAAGTTATTATTATCATATGATATTTTTGTTAAAAGTGAGTATACTAAATTTTCTAGAAGTTATCAATAAATTTTTCTTAAAATTATTTAACAAGTTTGTTATAATCTATTCGTCTATGATATTTTTATAATAATAAAATATCAAAGAGAAAATCCCACAAAAAACCTTTAAAATCGAAATTACTAACAATGTAAACCTCAAATATTTTTTACTCCCAAAATAAAACTTCAAATTTGGGAGCTTAATCCTGAAAGTGGTGACCATGAATTTTTGAAGCATTAAATGAATCAAATACAATACATATGTCCAAGAGAAAGTTTATCAAATTATTGATTTGTATTTCTGTTTTGGCCATATGAATAACATCTTGTCAATTTGGAATCCCAAGATAACAGAAAAAATTTATAACTTCTGAAACGACCACCAATATGAAGAAACCAATCCACAATCTACATTATTTACAATAAATGATAAGAGCAAGACTCATAATTACATCAATTTCCAAAGTTTAAACAATATCTCATCAATAATACAACCATGTAGAAAATGTAAAATAAAAAGAAGAAAAGAGAACTCAAAATAAATAAATTTAAATGCCTCACGTCTTGATGGACTGTTACTGTTGCAGTAAATCGAAGCATCCTTTTAGTGATGATGATGATTCTTGCATGAATATTCTTCTGGATGATGAGGACACTTCAAACAACTACCATGCCCTGTATAGATGAGTTCGTATAGACAAAATCTGATATATAACTCAAACTCTTCAAATGCTTCATGTCTTGATTGAGTGGCCAACACCAGGACTGTTACCTGGCTCAGTTGGTCGGAAAGCATTAACACCATAAAGATTCTTCCTACTCTTCTTCTGCATCTTTCTCTGAAAACCTTTTGATTCAGTCAAAATATCCTTGTGATGATGATAATGATGATGATGGTGATGATGACGACTTGAATGTTTCTTGCATGAATAATCTTCTTGATGACACTTCAAACGACTACCTTGCGCCGCATTGATGAGTTCATAGAAAATGAAAATACTAAGAAGAAAGTAAATTACTAGACGAGTCTTTAACATATCCAAAACTTTAAACTAAATAAAATATATAAATATATTTTATGTTTACTTAGGTTTTGAAAAGTGTTTGATTACGAGTATAGTTTTAATAATGGTTTTAGAGTTTTTTGAGTTAAATCTATGGCGCTATTTAAAGACTTAAAACAACAATTGATTCTGATGTTTTTAAGTTATTGATTAGAAAACGACCGTACTTTTAACTGCTCGTGGAGCATGCAAGACCTCAACATTGTAATCTATGATTTACATTTATACATATGAATAAATATTTTATTCTTGTATTTAAGATTTTGTTTTGATTGACATATTGTTCTTAGTCATTCGATGTGAATCTAGATGTGGGTTTCAAGCAAAGTATTTGATGCCTATTGATATATGATTTTATAGTACTTTTTTTTTTCAACGCAAGATATGCATGACAATAACAAAACCAGGCCAAAGGTTTTGTGAAAGCTCTTAATAACAAAATTATTACTTAAAACATTAATTGTGTTTAGACAACTGACTATTATCGACTTCTACAATTTTCTTTACCCGATTTTGATTTCAAAGTATCGTGTGATCTACATAATATTTTTTGGAGGATTTAAATTATGGATCGTTTATTGTCGATTGAATTATTTGAATTTATATATGTATCAGGGAATAACTGAAATTTTTTGAGTATATTTGTGATCTTTTAATTAAAGCAAAGTTTATACTAAACTTTTGTCAAAAAAATCGAAGGTAAGAACTAGAGTTTATACTAATGCCATACCAAATCCACTAATGATAATTAATAAGCAATTAAAGCAAAACATGCCACAAAATTATCAAGCTAAGAACCATAAGATGGTTAGTGTCCCTTAAACTCCTTTCTAATTATCAAGAAAATTGTCATATTAGTATAAGATAGGGATCAATTTCCTTCAAATACAAAATTGCTAATCATTTTTATTTAGCTTCTGAATATCTAAATCAGTATTAAATTCGACTTTTAGTAGATTGGGCTGGGCCCGGCCCAGATTTCTGATTGGTTAACAAAAATATAAAAATACAAACACCGTCATCAACACAAGCTCTCGACATGACTTGCCAATAAATTACCACAAGCAAACAAATCTGATGCGAACCCTTAAACCTTAGACCTAACAAAGTCTACATTTCTTCCAAGGTGAAAAAAGCTCTTGCATATGTGAGAAAAACATATAAAGTTAGATTAAACTTCCCTTACTAAAAAAGAGTAAGAAATTTGGAAAGTTATTTCTTTTGGGAAGTTATATTCTTGACAAGTAATTTTCTTTCTCTTTAAATAAAATATCTTAAACATACACAAGTATATTTACTACTCCTTTATAACCTACGATTTCCCAATACACTTTTTGCATACCTAGTTGTCCTTGAGCGACTTCTTAAAGAAAAAGTAAATAATATTCTTTTCAAGAAGGTATGGATCTTAGACCCTCCATTTCCTTGGGGCTCGGATCATCGTAGGTTTAATTAATTTTCTCTTTGGTATTGAAATCTATTTCTTAAAACTATATAATATTATTTAACAAAAACGGTTTTAAGAACTAGACTAAGAGAATTAAATTAATGAAAATAGAATCATACGAGAGAAAATTAGGAAAAAGCAACATGTTCACCAATTCAGAACAATTTATCGTAAAAAACTACTTTAATTTATTTCTTGATAATTCAGATAATCCGTTTTAACGGAAATATTAAGTACCATGATACAGAATTCCAAAACCATTCAATGATTTTTTTATGGGTTAATGGCTCACAAAATCTAAATTTGCGTAATATAATTTTGTTTCTAGAAACATTCGAATTTGGGATCCATATTACTACCTTCCAAATTCGTGTATCATAATTTGATCATGCCCGAATAAATTATCTTAGTTTTTCTAAAATAACATATATGGTACACCCTAGACGAATGCTTTAAAATCGACATGTGAAATATATATATATTCCTAAATTTACGACTCATATACATGATTCTTTCATGCCATATTGAAAGAACAACAAACGGATTACTTGATTAGGGCCCTAAATGGTGACATATTTATCTCGACTCAACTCGATTCAATTGTTATCATTTGCACATACAACAATTCCACAATTTTTCTATAACTTAAATATTTTACTAATATTTAAATAAATATTTTAACTAATTATAATTCACAAATTACGTCATGTATTCCATAATTAAATATGAATATTCAGGACAGTGTGGATTAAGATCAGACTTTTCAAGTTTTCAGATTTTCTATTTCACTCACTTTACACCTATTCGAATATATTTCGTGGATTGTATTAGTCAAATCTATCTTGACCAAGAAATCTTTTGTGCAAAAAGTGGACCGAAGGAAACAAAGTGCAAAAATAGGATCACAAGATAAAGATTGGTGCAAAAGTAGAGTCAAGGAAAGAGCCGTTCGTTCGAAATAGAGCCGTTGGGAAGAAAAGAGAATCAAGAAGTGGTCTCAATCCAAGAAAGGAACACTTCTTGACCGTTGGGGCAAGAAGACAAAAGTGGTCTACACTTGTTTGTCTTCTTATAAAAGTGGTCCCAAAGTGGTCCACACCACTTTTGGGACCACCTTCTCTTTCTCTCTTTCTTGTAATCCTTTCCTATATATCTTTGTAACCTCTTTTGTAAAGAATTAATGAAAAACGATGGGAAAACCATTTTATACTCTTTCGAATTCTCTCTTCCATTCTTAAATAATCTCATACACATTTCGCATACTGGGTCTAAATTCTTACATGGTATCAGAGCTTTCTTCGATTTTGGTGTTTTTTCTCGGTTTATAATCCACCTATTCTACTAAATCTCCGTTTCTCTCTATTTTTCTCGGTTAATCCGTACAAACCTCCATTGTTGTACGGAAAAAACTTGAAATTTACGAAAGAAAACCGCCTTTGACCCTATAAACACCGAAAGCTTCAATCTTTGTTGTAGAACCAAGTCAAAGTCTCAAGCTTTCTCAGCAAAAAACTCTGAAAACCTTCTAGATCTGCTTTGTTTCTCGGTGAAGATGGATTTCAACCATAGAAAATCACATATTGTTTCAGTTACTCTAAACGGGGTTAACTACCTTCTTTGGGCCAGAACCTTGAAGACAACAATCTGCACTAGAAGGGGTATTTGGAGCCATATCGTGAAGGATATACCACCAAGGGGCTCGCTCTCAAGTGATGGTGAAGAAGAAGACTACCTTGAGGAGGATGATGAGTGGTTCCAAACTGATCAAGCGGTCAAATCCATCATCCAAAACTCCTTAGACCCTCCAATCCTTGAAGCCTATTCATATCGTGAAACGGCTAAGGATCTATGGGAAACCTTGAAAAAGGTCTATGGAAACGTCTCCAACTTGACAAGAGTGTTTGAGGTAAAGAAAGCTCTTGCAAATCTTCTCCAAGAGGAAATGGAGTTGACGGAAATTTTGGAAAATTCAGATCTTTATGGAGTTCACGAAGAAGATAAGGTGTTTGTACTATTGATGAATCTTAACCCGGACTACAAGGATCTAGTCAACCACATCCTCAGGTCAGCTGCAAGCTCGAGGTCTCTTCCATGCCTTGAAGATGTATGCTCTCAAATCCAAAAGGAGCAAGGTTCCATTGAGCTGTTTGAAGGAAAAGTAGACTTGGGTCTTCTTTCGGCAAACAAGGCTCAAGGTAGATTCGAAGATAGGAAGAAGTTGGTGTTCATTGCAAGAAGAAGGGTCATTCAAAGGAGAGGTGATGGCTTCTCCATCCTTATCTCAAACCCGCAAAGTTCAAAAACTCCAAGGCCAATGTGTCTCATGCAGCCTCGGAAGACTATGGGTCCATGTCCGGTGCAATGATCGGTTCCTCCTCAAAGGAACATGAACGACCATCCGCAGCTACTTCCTCCTTTAGTGAAGACACTATGAAGAAGTCAGACCTTGATGCTCTAATCAACTCCCTTAAATCCTTACGGGATTCCGGTATTTTCTATTACACTCAAACTCTATTTAAATCACTTATTATTGACTTCGGAGCTTCTCATCATATGATTAGTGATAATAATCTCGTTTGCAATATTGAGCCAGCCATAGGAAGTATTGTAATAGCAAATGGTAATAGGATATCGGTTAGTGGAGTAAGGAATTTAGACTTGTTTGGTAAGAAGTCTAGAGCTTTCTACTTACCGGAATTTACCTCGAATCTTTTATCGGTTAAAAGGGTTGTTATGGATATGAATTGTTATGCTATATTTGGACCTAATGGTGTGCAATTTCAGGATATTAAGACTGGAAGCTTGCTTGGACAAGGAAAAGTGAAAAATTGACTTTATGTTCTTGAAGATCCTAAATTTTTATCTTGGTTTATTAGCAAATAGTTCGGTTGTTTCTAATTCGGCTGTTGGTAGCCCTAGTAATCTTGTTTGGCATGCTAGAGTTGGACATCCCCATTTTTGTGCTTTGAGACTCATCTTACCTAAGTGTGGGTTTAACAATATCGATTGTGAAGCTTGCATTTTGGGAAAACATTGCAAATCGGTTTATCATATTTCTTCTACTATCTATGAAAATTGTTTTGTTCTTGTGCATTCGGATGTTTGGACTTCCCCTTGATCGTGTAGAGATCAGCATAAATACTTTGTTACATTCATAGATGAGAAATCGAAATATACATGGATAACTCTTATGCCATCAAAAGTTAGAGTCTTTGATGCCTTTAAATTTTTTGAGAATTACATATCTAATCATTTCAACTCAAAATTGAAGGTACTAAGAACGGATAATGGAGGAGAATACATGAGTAATTCATTCCAAGAGCACCTAACCAAGCAAGGAATTCTACATCAAACAAGTTGTCCATATAACCCACAGCAAAATGGGGTTGCAGGAAGGAAAAATAGACACTTAATGGAAGTTACAAGGTCCATTATGTTCCACATGAATGTCCCTAAAAGATTTTGGGGAGATACGGTCATGACGGCTTGTTACCTCATTAACCGGACTCCAACAAAAATACTTCAAGATGCATCTCCATATAGGATACTAAACAAAACTGAACCTCCTTTGAATCACTTATGGGTGTTTAGTTGTGTTTGTTTTGTCTTAGTGCCCGGAGAACTTCAGAACAAACTTGAGGCTAAAAGCACAAAGTGTATGTTCCTTGGCTATTCCTCCACTCAAAAAGGATACAAATGCTATGATCTGGAAACTAGGAGGGTTCTTGTGTCCTGAGATGTGAAGTTCATTGAGGATCGAAGGTTCTATGACAAATGGAATTGGGAGGATCTACAAGATCTTTCCGAACCAGCCATGGATTGGGCCGCGACCCTCAAATTCCTTCTTGATCGTCTCAGTGTGTTGGATCCCTCTCCACAACCTCATAATAATTCTACAACCAGCAACATATCTCGGGAGACAAATTCCCCGGGTGTCACGTCTCGGGTTCCGAACAACCCGAGTGTTCCTCGCTCCCCAAGACCAGCAAATGATGCCGATCCAGAGTACTTTCCTCTCGGACCTGAACCGGCTGCTCCCACAGTGGAACCAACAGCCCAACCACTCCGGAGAAGCACCCGTACTCGCACAAGAGTGTACTACAACAATTAAACCGCGGTTCATCTGATTTCGAAGAGTTTTTCGGGAGACCTTCTACCTTCCAACTTTCAGGACTTCCTTGGTAAAATTGAGAAGGATCAAGTCCCTCAAAGCTACAATGAGGCTAAAGAAATCTAGGAATGGGTGGCTGCAGTTGATGATTAAATCCAAGCAATGGAAAGGAACCAAACTTGGATAGAAGCGGATTTGCCTCCGGGAAAGAATGACATGACCTCCAAGTGGTTGTTCACCATCAAATACAAGAGTGATGGCACGATTGAGAGATACAAAGCAAGGCTTGTTGCCCGAGGCTTCGCCCAAACTTATGGAGTTGACTATATCGACACATTTGCCCTGGTGGCTAAACTCCATACGGTAAGGGTCATTCTTTCTTTGGCTACTAACTTATCTTGGGAATTGTGGCAAATGGATATGAAAAATGCCTTCTTTCAAGGAGAACTTGATGAGGAAGTATACATGTTTCCACCTCCCGGTCTAAGAACCGAAGCCACTCCCGTGAAGGTCCTAAGGCTTCGCAAAGAAATCTATGGCTTGAAACAATCTCCTAGGGCTTGGTACCATAAGTTGAGCTTTACCCTCCGAGATCATGGGTTCAAGAAATCTGAAGCCGATCATACACTATTTACCCTTACAAGTTCTCAAGTTATTGTGGTGGTGTTGATCTATGTCGATGATCTTATCACCTCTGGTGATGATAAGGATGGCATCAAGACCACCAAACTCTACCTTAAATCTGTTTTTGATATTAAGGATCTTGGGGAACTAAGGTATTTTCTAGGGATTAAAATTTGTTGATCTTCAGAAGACTTATTTCTATCTCAAAGAAAATACATACTTGATTTGCTTAATGAGACAGGTATGACCGAATGCAAACTGGCCAAAACACCTCTTGAGGAGAGCTACAAGGTCAACCGAAAAGGGGAGAAGGATGATGAGGTATTTGCGGATGCACAACTCTATCGGCGACTTGTTGGTAAGCTAACATACCTTACTATATCTCGGTCTGACTTGTGTTTTGCAGTAAATCAAGTTAGTCAACACATGCAAGCCCCACCAAAATATCATTGGACAATGGTGGAACGGATCCTCAAGTATATCAAAGGTAGTTCGGATCAAGGAATTTGGATGGGAAGAAATGAAAGCTCGGACATTGTGGGGTATTGTGATGCGGATTGTGCTGGAGATCGGAATGATAGGAAGTCTACTACAGGGTATTGTACATTTGTTGGAGGCAACCTAGTCACTTGGGAGACAAAGAAGCAAAAGGTGTTGGCATGCTCTAGTGCCGAAGCGGAGTATAGGGCTATGTGAAGGCTGACCGATGAATTGGTGTGGCTGAGATCCCTCCTTAAAAACGTAGGCCAAGAAGCAAAGGAACCAACTCCGATGCATTGTGACAACCAAGCTGCAATTCACATAGCATCTAATCTGGTCTTCATGAAAGGACGAAGCACGTGAAAGTGGATTGTCACAAAGTTCGAGAACGCATGGAAGACGGAGTGATTCTTCCATATTACACACCAAGTGAAGATCAATTGGCGGATATCTTTACCAAAGCCGCAAGTACCAAGGTTTGCAATCATATATATGGTAAATTTGGTCTTGTGAGCTTGGATCGCCCTTGACAAATAAGTTAATTATTTAAATGTATATACTTATATATATTAACCAAAACATTATAGAGATTTAATATTTATATAATATTTGTAATTATTATTTAATTTATAAGTGTTAATCGAATTTTTTAATAATTATTTTTAAATTAAGTTAGTTTTACGAGACATAATGTTATTTATTTATATTAAATTAATATTTTAAATTTTACTAAATTCAGTAAAATTTCTTTATTACTATTTGATTTTAACTTATATTACTATTTGATTTTAACTTATTTATTTAGATTGCATACAAAAATAAAACAAAAATTCAATTAGATAAGTTCGGAATGAATAATCATCAACAAAACAAAGCATAGAGGCATCTATCAGTTTTTTAATCTAGAAATCTCTTTAAGTTCTTAATAATGGGTAACAATTAGTACTTTTAGTAATATTAAAACTGGAAACGAAAAAATATCTAAGAATATAATTTTATGTGAAATATTGTTTTAAGAAAGAAGAGACAAAAACATGTGTCTTTATCCCAAAAAAAGACAGACAAATACATGTGAAAACTGTAAAGGAGTGGTGTTTTGCTAGAAATAAAGTTTGTAATGGTTTGACATGCAATCTTTATTTGTTCGAATTTATATTTTATATTTTATATTTAATATTTAATATTTATGATATTAATTGATGGTTAAAACTAATGCTTTCAAATCCCGCCGCAACAAATTGTTCGATATTTAAAGAAAGTTGTAAGCATTTGCATTTTGTTTCTTTAAAGCATTTCCATGTTAGTTTTGCCTCCCTGTCTAATATTCCATGCGTTATCTGCTAGTTTAATCTACGGCTCCCAGTTATTTGATTTATAAACTAATAGCTACTATATGAAAATTGGTTTTTTAACTAATGAAATGTTATAATATAATTTCGATTTTCTTAAAATTATTTTGAAAATATCTCTATTTTACAAAAGAAAAGAAAAATTACACTATACACTCTACAAAAATAAATTATCTATTGAGAGAGAAATGTGTACGATGAAAGCTATAGCAAATCTGTAGCTAATTTTTTGTGTAGGCCAAGTGGTCATTAATTATGTAGCTAACTTGGTAAAATATTTGCGGTTTTTCTCAAAATCGTACTAATTCTATAACAATTTTGTAAGGGAACTGCGAGATTTATGAAAATTAATTATGAATCTTATGCATTTAATTTAAATATGTGATAAAAATCCGACAACATAACTTAGTAAAATATAGTATATTAAAAATGACAAATAAGTTACTCGGTTTCGCTTTGATGTCATAGACGTCCAAGAACACGAAGTAGGTCTACTAATTAATAGTCTAATAAAAGAAGAAAAGGCCCAAATGGGTCTAGATCACGTAATGTAAACAAAAGCATAAAAATCTGCAATAATTTTTGCATAATATACAAAACCATCCAAATCATAAAAAAGCTCTCTCTAGGTGAAATCATTTGAAATTTTAAGAGTAAAGATTAGAGATCAAGAATGTGATATGATGAGTCTTATTGGTAATCATTTTTAGATTAAAAAGTAAAGGCTAGAAAATAAGTCCTCTTACTTTCGTTGAAATTCTGCCATTCAAAAATAAAATTTGTGTTGGATTTTATTTTCAATAACTTTATTTCATAGTTAAATGATTACAAGCGTCGTAATCATACTTGGATATATCTTAAATTTAAGTTTATCGGAAACAACAGTAAAGAAAACACATCAGCATAGTCATAGATATAGCTCTCTACAAGAAATTATGTTAAGAAATTATGTTAAGAAAAACTGATAAGACTTTTGACAAAAATGGTATCCATCAAAATATTTCAAAGGGTAAAATATGACCATAAAAATGCTTATAAATTTATATTAGAAAAAATCTTTATAAATTGAGTCATAAATTATGTATACCGTGAACAATGATATTATAGTTTTCTCAATTAAGAACATAATTCAGTATATATATATATATATATATATATCCAGCGTGTAAAACTATATTGCATTTTTATTCATTATATACATAAATTTATTATATATGTCCATGATAAATTATATAAATGTCTAACATTGTCAAAACCATATGTTATGTTCTCATTTCAAAATATCTGTTTTATGCAAAAAAAAAAAAGTATTTCGCATAAAACTATAAATAAGTATTTTGTACAATATAAAATTTAAAGAGGCATTCGAAATAACTCTCTGAATTCTATTGATTTACTACGCAAACTCCACGTACAATGTGATGCTTTTTAAATGAGTCTAAAACAAGACATCATAAAGGTTAGTATGATAGCTACCACTTTATAACAAAAATTTAAGCATGAGTTTTAATGCTTCTTTTGTTGTCAAAGACATCAATCTTTTGCCTCTTGGTTCGTGTATATGGTCGTTGTCCCTTATGGCGTCTTTTTATTGT
>JAKUCM010010170.1:10000-12184 GCA_023374145.1 Lepidium sativum
GTCAGTCGATTTTCATCGACCGAACAGCCTTAGTGTGGTAATAATCGAGATCAGTCGAGGGAAAATGCGAAACGGACGAGAAAAAATCACGGTGGGTCGAGGAAAACTCGATTCCTCGACCACCGGGTAGTGTTTTGATCGGACTGATGGAATCCTCTCGACCTAAGGCACATCCGCATCGTCCGTCAGTCGACTTTCATCGACCCGAACAGCCTTAGTGGGGGTAATAATCGAGATCAGTCGAGGGAAAATGCGAAACGGACGAGAAAATAAATCACGGTGGGTCGAGGAAAACTCGATTCCTCGACCACCGGGTAGTGGTTCTGATCGGACTGATGGAATCCTCTCGACCTAAGGCACATCCGCATCATCCGTCAGTCGATTTTCATCGACCGAACAGCCTTAGTGGGGTAATAATCGAGATCAGTCGAGGGAAAATGCGAAACGGACGAGAAAAAATCACGGTGGGTCGAGGAAAACTCGATTCCTCGACCACCGGGTAGTGTTTTGATCGGACTGATGGAATCCTCTCGACCTAAGGCACATCCGCATCGTCTGTCAGTCGACTTTCATCGACCGAACAGCCTTAGTGGGGTAATAATCGAGATCAGTCGAGGGAAAATGCGAAACGGACGAGAAAAAATCACGGTGGGTCGAGGAAAACTCGATTCCTCGACCACCGGGGTAGTGTTTTGATCGGACTGATGGAATCCTCTCGACCTAAGGCACATCCGCATCGTCCGTCAGTCGACTTTCATCGACCGAACAGCCTTAGTGGGGTAATAATCGAGATCAGTCGAGGGAAAATGCGAACGGACGAGAAAAAATCACGGTGGGTCGAGGAAAACTCGATTCCTCGACCATCGGGTAGTGTTCTGATCGGACTGATGGAATCCTCTCGACCTAAGGCACATCCGCATCGCCCGTCAGTCGATTTTCATCGACCGGAACAGCCTTAGTGGGGTAATAATCGAGATCAGTCGAGGGAAAATGCGAAACGGACGAGAAAAAATCTCGGTGGGTCGAGGAAAACTCGATTCCTCGGCCACCGGGTAGTGTTCTGATCGGACTGATGGAAAAAAAAAAAAGTTCTCCAAAAATTATGAAACTTTACCAGAAAATCAGATTAAATATCATAATGAAGCCTGCAAAAAATCAGATCAAAATTCTGAGTACTTTTTTTTTTATGGCACCAGTGACTCCTCAGACATTTCAATGTCTCCTGGTGCCAGACCCGAAAAAGTACTAAGAGTATTATAGGGGGGTGAGGGTTGTTTGAGCGTCCGGGTTGGCCGAGGGTACTCCCCTCTCTCGGTTCCGGTTGGGGCAATGTTCGAGGGAAACGTTCGGTCCGAAGTCCCGCGGTACGTCCGACTTTCCGACTGCCGGAGCAGTCACCGGAAATATTTTCCGGCGACTTTTCCGGCGAAGTGAAAATCGAAGTTTTTTGCTTCTTTTTTCGAGTTGATTTCGACGAAAGATGGTGATGTTTGTCTAGGGCCTACGGAATGGGCGTGCTTGAGCATGGGAAGCATGGATTCCGCTAGGCCTGCTGGGTTGCGGTTTAACCGAGATGATACCATGGCATCGCAACGCCCTTGCCTAGGTTGGCTGGTCATGTATGCGGGTACATGGATCCGCCTAGGCCGTCCCGTCGGTTGCGCGGTGGAGGGGTCATCCGTAGGTCTTTCCACCGTGCGCTTCGAACGAATGCGAAATGGGCTCTATACGATGACTGATGGTTGTAAATGATTCCGGTTTCTTGAAAAATCGTGGTCTCTTCGGTAGTTTTTTCACACTGTCCGGGTGAATCAACAAACGGGATCCGGTTCGATTGAACCCTGAGGAATTTGCTGGGCCAAAGGTCATAGTGGCGAACCCTTTTCGTAGATTTCGTTCTTGGCAAAAAACCATCGTCACTGATTGGCAGAGTCCTGCTTTTCGAAATGCAGGCCGTAGGTGCGGATGGGGATTGATACCGAAGGAAATTTGCTTGCGGGTGCGATAGCGATCACTCTCTGAAGTTGATTTGGTTTGTCGAAAGTTATCCAATTCTTTCGTTCGATCCATGTCCAAAGACCTGAGCACTATGTACGCTAGTAACTTTGTGATGTCGAAAAATGGATGGCACTGGCATGCGTTACAGTAACGTTCCCAGTAGCAGGGTTCCTCTCTCTCTTTTCC
>JAKUCM010010171.1:0-16947 GCA_023374145.1 Lepidium sativum
TCGTTTTGTTTAGCATTATAGAGTTATAAATATGGTTATATGAATGATTAGGTACTACTGGTCGTTGGTATAGTACTTGTGGGTCGACAAATATTCAAATGGATAGTGAAGAAAACACCGGAAGGAAAAAAACTGAAAGGTTCACATCTATGCATCATTTGCATCATGTTGTGTACCATCACTTTTCTTTCACAAACCATTGGGTTTCCTTACATAGTCGGATCAGTGGCTCTCGGTCTTGTCACTCCTAAGACACCTTCTCTCACTGCTGCTCTCACCGACAAGATCGGTTGCTTCTGTTGGATGGTTCTTATGCCGTGCTATGTTATCGGGATTGGTAATAAAGTCGATGTCTTTGCGTTTAAACTACGCGACGTCGTAACTTTGGAGTTTATTTTCTTTACTATCAATGCTGCAAAGTTTGCTTCAGTCGTCATCCCATCGCTTTACTTCAATGTACCTTTATCTCACGCTTCCATTGTCGGCTTTATCGTCTGCATACAAGGGATCTACGATGTCCAAATCTTCAAACAGTTGTTGAACTACAAGGTAAATTCGATTTAGTACTTACATATATAATCAACTCACTCATTGCCAGTTTTCAAACAGTCGTCCCATTGATATGCTCTTCTTTACAGAATATAAGCCAGGACGCATTTGGGATAATAGTGGTAGCTGCGATGGTTCACTCAACCATTTTGACGGCCATAGTCAAAAATCTCTACGGCTGGGCACAGCGGAAACAGATCACTTACAGGCGACAATCCGTTCATCACTATGGACCAAACAGTTCTCTCAATATCCTCACTTGTTTCTACCACCGCGCAACTGTCCCTTCCATCCTCACAGTCTTGGAGATCTCTTCTTGTCCGTCGGACGCTTCTTCACTCTCCATTGTTTCCGTCAATCTCGAAGAGCTTATGCACCATAACGTCCCTCTCCTTATTCAACACGAATACGGTGAGAAAGACGAGGCATCAACGTCCCCCAGCCGCAGAGTTCAGATCTCGAATGCCTTCAAAATATTCGAAAAGGCACACTTTTTGCAAAAAAACGTTTCTATCGAATGTTTCACCGCAGTTGCACCGAGCAATACGATGCACGAGGATGTCTGCGCTTTGGCGTTCGACAAAGAAACCGATCTCATAATTGTCGGATATGGCGACCGGACTGCAGCAGAACGACGGCTCTGCCGTAACATCCTCAATGACTCGACCTGCTCTGTTGCGGTTCTATTGGACAATGGACGACTTCCGGAATTTAAGAACATGGAAATGATACTAAAGAACGGCTCAATGAGAATCAATATCTGCTCGATATTTCTAGGTGGAGTAGATGACCGCGAGTCACTTGCTTTTGCAGTTAGGATGACAAATCACCCGTGTGTAAATCTCAACGTTATTGAACTTGTAGAAGATGAAAATGTCTCGCAACTAAACGACGTCAAAGAGAGAAGACTCGATCTCAAAGCCATCCAAATATTCCGTCAAGACACCTTGAAAAAACACAATGTCTCTTTACAAGAGGTAAGGATAAAGGAAGCGAGTGATCTGGTACATCTACTGAGGGAAGAAGGAAACAATTACGATCTGATAACTGTTGGAATCAGACACGAAGATAAATATGAAGTGCTTAAAGGACTATCAGTGTGGAGCGAAAATGAGGAGCTCGGAGAGATCGCAGATTTACTCGTCTCTAGAGATCTCAAGATCACATCATCCGTTTTGGCCGTACAACAATTCACCTCCATCGTTGAAGATGGCTTAATTGTATAAAACTTTCAGTTTTTAGGAATTGTAGGACACTCCTTTTTTATTTATTTTTTAGAGACGATATACATGTACTTTTTTACAACAGGCTCCTTTCACAACTTTGATTTGATTCTGGGGTTTGGTTAGTCTTCATGGTCCCATAGATCAGCCACGCTACGTAATGGACCTTCAGTCTTGTTTACGAAAATATCCTCACCGTCCATCACTCGTTTCTGCATTAATGCCAAGACAGACCAAAAGTGTAAACAGAGTATGAGAACAAGTGAACATGCAAATTAAAACAAGTAATGGTAAAATTCCCAACTGCAATTTAAGTAAACAGGTGACCTGATCAGTGATGCAGCTAAGAGTTTGGAAGTCTTGTTCAGGTATCACCCAATCAAACACTTTAATGTTCTCTTTGATTCTGTCTGGATTCAATGACTTGGGGATGACACTTGTTCCTCTCTGTAGACCCCATTTAACTAGAACCTGTCCGGGTGTCTTGTTCAGCTTCTTTGCGATCCTATCCACTGTCTGATCGTGTATCAGATCTCTCCCGCCTTCTTGAGATCCCAGTGGTGAATAGGCCTTGCAAATTTCAATCATCAAGACATATTCTCCAACTTTGTCCATATGTAAGAAATTATGCTGAGGCTTACTGTAACATGAATCTTGTTCATTTTGCAGAGTTCGAGCATTTGATCGTTTCTCCAACCAGGATGCATTTCCATCTGAGTCCCAAGATTAACAAAAAGCAACTCAATACATAATGAAACTGAAGAACATACACATATGACATATAGAACCTATACCTGGCAGACGGAAGGCTTCAACTCGGCGAATCCTAGCAGCTTATTGAGCTTAGTGATGGTAAAGTTACAAACACCAATGTTCCTGACAAGATTGTCCTTAGCAAGCTTCTCCATTTCTTTCCAAACTTTTTCCATATCAAAGTCAAGAACGTCCCCTGTTTTTGGTGGCTTACTAGCTCCTTCTCTTAGCCGGAAAGGCCAGTGAATCTGTACAATATTTAAATTGTAAAGAGAGGGAGAAGAGTGAAAAAACTTGATTCATCATATAGGAGTGAACAAGATACCAAGTAGAGATCAAGGTACTCTAATTGAAGCTCTTGAAGGGTATTTTGCAAAGCAGGACGCACTCTCTCTGGAGATAACTCTGTGCACCTTTATTTAAACATGTACCAAAACACTTGTCAATGGCGGCAGAAAAATAGATCTCTCTGTTTCCTTTTTTTTTTTGGTATAGAAAAGGTCAATAATATATACCAAAGCTTGGACGTCACAAAGAGGTCCCTCCTTTCAATTCCAGCGTGCATCGCCCTCTTTATTCCTAGACCGACCTTACATAAAAACAAGTACTTATAATCTGAACTTACAACTTTCAGACAAAACAAAAAGTGAAACAAAAGAAGAGAGAGAGACCTCTCTCTGATCACCATACTCCCAAGCTGTATCTATATGCCTATAACCAGCCTGCATAAGAGAGTATTCATTTACTTTAACTTGATTAACTAACTGTTCAAATGAATATGCGATGGCCGAAACTATAGAGTTTAAGGAAACCCGGTTCATTACCTCGACGAGTGCAGTGAAAACGGCATGAGTGGCCTCAGACCCAGATCGCCACGTTCCTAATCCAACGGCTGGGATTTTGTGGCCGCTCAAGAGCCGAAACGACTCTGTAACTTGCCCTTCTGCTGTAAACGTGGCATGCGCCATAATTGCCTTCTCCTCCTTACCTCTTTGATCTCATCTCTTATATAGTAATATACATACATATTTATCACTGCTAAAGCCTAGTCAGGCAGAATATACAACGCTACGTGGCAGCTTCCGGAATATGAGAAGGATATACACGCGGCGGCTGTCGGCGGAAGACAACCATCCAGGAGCTGCGTGTCTGTGTTTCAACACCCTCTACCTTATAGTAAATAACAATTAAGTTATTAAAGAAGAAACGGTCTCTGGCTTCTTACTATAACCTCTTGTTAATTCTCTATCGGATTGGGACTCGATTCTTCACCATCTGATTATTAGCTTTAATGGGAGAAAGCACATGAAATATCTTTTACTGCTAATTTGGCAATCCTTGATCTATGAAACTATGGAGAGAGGAATGAGAGACTCCACCGTCACAGTCACCGCTCCGTCGACGCATTTGCCTCTCCCATATTCGGAGCACAAATCAAAAATCGAATCTCAGCCTACCGGGACCAAAATGACCGTCTAGCTAGCCTCACGCTCCAGCTCTGGTTTTCCAACGCCTAATTGTTTCTGCTCCTGCAATCGTCAACTCTCGAAGACGACGACTCCTCACTTTCTATGTGGACCGTAAATGGACTTTTGTTCCCAACCTATATAATTCAGTTCAAGATGATTCTAAGATGTGTCTTACCTATATTTTCTCTTTTGGGTCTCGTGATATGGGCTTATCTACAATGTTTCTATTCCTACAACATTTGCCACAGTGTTTATTTTGATCACTTCCAGGTCTGAGTAAATAATCAAACAGAAATCGACACAAAAAATGTAGTATTTGAAATCGAAGACAATATCTAATAGAGCCTCTTCGTCAATATTTGTAGGTATCAAGTAAGACTTGATATCAAACCCATATCCGAATAAATAGATCCGAATATATAAGATTTTAGGATATTTAAGTAGTTTCGGATATTTAGGTATTTTTAGGTATTTAGGTATTTTTAGAATAAATAATTATATTTTAGTATAAAATAATTAAATATTTAGTGGAGCCAATTTTTTGTGTAATATTTATACTCATCCGGATAAAAGTTGATATCAAAACCAAATAAACTTATATTTAACTTTTAAATAAGTATAAAATATATAGACCTGGATCTATCAGCAACTGAATCGAATCAAATTAAACTTAAATAATATTATATAATTTTTAAATAGATATAAAAATTTAGAAAATGAATTTTAACCAAAAACTCGAATGTCGAAATTGAAAGACAGCCTACTGCAAAAGGCTATGTAAATTGGTGGTTGAAACCTATCCCGATTCCCGATGCGTTAAAGTACAAAACCAGAGATTATATATTATTTGGTATTTTGTATATTTAGTAACATTTGCACTGTTTTGCTTATGCATGTCCACGTCTGAGAGTATTTGTAATATAAGGCTTTTATAGGAGTTTTTCAAATAAAAAAATAATAAATAATAAATAATATTTTTTAAAAAAGTTTTTCTAAACCTCTTTTAATAAAATATTATTATTTTTTCTAAACCTCTATTTTTTTCAAAACCTCTTTTAATAAAATATTATTATTTATTATTATTTTTTTTGAGGAGTGATTTTTTTTTGAGAGACTCTCATTCCGTAATCCAAACCTGAACACGAATCCTAAATATCCAAATTCGAACCAAACCGAAATCTATAAAATATCCGAACAGGTTTTACATTATAAAAATATGGATACCTGAATTTGATCGGGTAAAACCCGAAACCCGAACGGATACCCGAAATATCCAAAATATATAATATATTTACACAAATATTTATATATATACTTATAGTTACACAAATATTTAAAATTATAGTTACAAATCTAAAAAAGCTATAAGTATACTTCAACTTTAAACGAAGAAGGTAAGAACATTTTCGATAGGGACTCTTAAATGAGATTTTTAATATTTAATGATATTTAATTAAATGAAAAATGAGTTTAAATACGTAGAAACATTTTCAATTAAAAGATTTAAGAATTTCAAAGAAATGATTACGTGTTACTTTTTTTTATTGGTGAAAAAGTTTTCACCAAAAAAAAATCATCAAACTTTATCATTTATTCTCCTTTTCGCTATTCAGTTCCGAATTTGATTCATCATCATCTCCATCATCTCGTTATTGTTTGTATTTGATTCTCGTTTTTGTAGAAATCATAAATCGAATTATGGGTTTATTTTCCATGAAATTTCTCCTGAAAATAGATTTGAGTAAAAGGATTAACAGTTTCTTAGTAGATTATGCATTGATTCATGGGATGGTAAATCGGTTTATATTTCAATTTTGTGGTTTGAGAAGATGTATTATTGTGGTTTAGTAGATTATCCTTTGAGGATCTGAATCTTCATATTCTCAATTTGGTGAGTGTTGATTCATATTCATCATTTACTATATTTAGCAGAAGAATTTGAGGACGTCTCAACAAGGCGTTGCCTTATACTACTCAAGATGCCATTGTCGATGCCTATGATATCAATCTCATTGTAAAATTTTCTAACATTTTTTATTTCTTTATAGATAGTCTAGAAAAGTGTACAACTTGTTGTCATTGCTAACACAAAAAATTCAAATATTATTAGAAATAATGGATTTTTGAAAATCAATAGTGTTGATATTTTTCACTCTATAAAATGGTAGTCTTGTTAGTGACGGCTTTGAAGTTTTGAAGTTATTTGACTTAGTATGCACAATTTACTAAAATAGGCCACCAATTTGTCTTATACGATTCACATATTATAATAACCTCTCTAGATTTGTGTTTTTTTCATTGTGATCTTGCAGCTGAAGGAGTGATTGAGAAACTGTCTTTTTTTGTTGTTTGGCTTTTTTTTATCATGAATATTGAGTTTCTTAGTTTTCCTTGTCTATCTTTTAATCATTTTACTCTAAAAATTAAGTGTGAGCCATAATACATTATGCTAGACTTTGGATCGCATCCTGACATAGATGAGAAGCCACCAATGTCTCTGCGTGAGTGCCTTGAGAAGGTGCATCCTTTTATAGTGGTTTACGAGGGAATCAAGGATCAAGAAGAATATATGTTTTAAAGTCGGCGAAACAAAACGTGTTGAAAGTGGATCACAACCATTTGAAGGAAGAAAATGATGAGATATGCAAATGTTTTGTTAAAGTGTCGAATCTGATATTAAGGACAAGATTAGTATCCGGCCCAATGCGTTGGTGGTTGATAACAGGATTTCACTCAAGTTTGCAAATCCTATTAGATATCGATGTAGCACAAAATGTGTCAATCCAACTGGGAATGTGGCTAACAATCACGACACAACTAACTTTTCTAATTCAAGCCAATCAAGATAATTTGTGTCTAGGAGTGATGGTAAGCGCATAGCGAAGCGAATAACCAAAACAGAAAATAAACTAAGCATAGAGCAGAGTGAGCAGTGAGAACTAAAATATAAAATAAAACAAGCGCGGGAAATGAGAAAAGGGTTCTTGAGAAGATATATCAGTGCAACGCTTAACTCTTCTAGGGACTTGACAAAACTCAACAAAGCAAACCTCAAGGCAATGAGTTCAATTAACATGGAATCCACTTCCATGGCAAACAATCTCGACTAAGCTATCAAAAAACCATATTATCATAAGTGCTTAAGAACCTTAACCGGCATGAATAAACAACTAACCTAAGCCGATTCACGCTTCAGATAATCGATCTCTCAGGCTAAGCGTGTATTTCTGAAGTTGGATTGATCAGACATTCTACCAAATACCTATCGGGTGCTAGAGTGTCCATATTCATATTTCAATTGATCAGAGTGAAATAAGCATTAACAACACCAATTCAGATGAGAATCTAAACTTTACTAACCCCAAGTAACCTATAATAGCTAAGCTTTGCACTGACTTAACCCATCCTCAGGACCCTAAGTATACTACTTAGAATTCATTAATTTAACAACAAGCACAAAGTTAATATTCGATTGCATAAATGAAGAACTCGAACAAGATATGAAATCAACGCTGAACGTAAAACTAAATTGCATAAAAAACGTTAACTCGAAATCAAAAGGTTTTGTTTGATAAGAAAATCTCTAAGTCTGCTTTGCACTAAAAAAGATTGTACAAACTAAGATAAGATTCAAAATCGTCGAAGTAGAAAATATATGTCCAACCTTACGTTGAACTCGGCCCAATAAAGGACCTCGGCCTGCAGTGGGTTTCAACGTCAGTCTCGCCCAAATATCAGAAAGGCCCACACTTCCGAAGTCCAGCTTCAGAGCACCATAAGAGTGAAAGTCCCATAATCGAGTGTGGACTTGGCTTGTGTGTAAACTCGAGTACACTCGAGTTGGGTTTGGAAGGGAGGGGGGGGAGAGAGAGATCGAGTTGCATCTCAAGGGCGGACTCGAGCGTGCTCGAGTGTATACTCGTGTATTGACTCGACAAGTAGACAAAAGCCACTCGAGATCAGGCTTCAGACTCGATCGACCTCAGAGTGGAAAAAAAACTCGACATGCAGCAATAGTGATTCGATCGGTGACCCAGACTCGACTTGGATCTCCTGACATCGTTCAACCTTTGCTTGCCCCAAATGCTCCAGATTTTGCTCTAAGTACATGAAATCACCCCTTATGCATATGTATGTTATGCAAGACACAAAGTATGCAATATGAACCTAAGTGACTCTACAATGATGATAATAGTATGCATATAATGTTAATCAAGCTAAATAACTTACCTAAAATAAGTTAAAATGTAGACCTATCAATTCCCCCAAACTTAGTCTTTGCTTGCCCTCAAGCAAACATGCACGAATAAATTTGGAGTAGAGGATGCTTAGTGGGGACTCAAAACCAAAGCAAGCTGAGTCAAACGCTACACTCAATGTCATGTTTTAATATTCTAAATTGCAGTACTAAATAAGTCATACTCTAAAAACGTTAACCATGCAAATCACAGCTCGACATAAGCCCAAACTCAACCTACAAATGCATTCAAATAAACCACTCATTTTAACATTCAATTAATTTCAATTCGTGAATCAAGTTACACATCTCATAAAAACTCGTTTGGCTAAGAGAATGCCTCAAGAGATAAAAGTGATATCTTCAATGTAAAGGCTAGTCAAATCTTCTCAGGGATCACTCAGAATAGAAGAAGCTTTAGCATAAGGTTAAAGGTGAATGCCAACAGATGCATACAGAAACAAGGTCTCATCTACCCAGTGCACCCAACTCGACCTCCAACCTATTCATTCTAAAACCCAGAAATCGATTCTTATATCTACCATTTTCAAACAAAAACGGCAGCTCATTCTTTCAATGGAATGCTCAACCTAATCAATTTCCCAAGCTTTTATTCCATAGCTAATCTGAAAGGAGAGGTTACTTAATTCAATACTTCTAGTGGTTCTAGATTGTATCACATTACAACACTAGTTCTAAGATATATATATATTCTTTACAGACACTCAAAGCATATGTTGTTCTTTTCTTTCTTAGAACCTAACTCTAAAATTTAAAACCCTATACTAGAACATACTTACGTTTTGTACCATTTGGTCCCCTTAAAACTCTTTAACCCATGCTCTTATTCTTTTCTTCATTCCCTTATTAACCAAAGTAAATAAACATCCCACACCCATAAACCACCTACGCCTAGGCTGGTCCAAAACGTGAACCAAAAACTACATGAAACCTTGTTCTTGTCGGTACTCACCTATCATGTTATACCAAGATTAAGCCATAAAAAGACCTCATAAAATCACACACAAACAACGTATGGCTCTAAAGGAGATGATGGTCAAGGTGGGAGTGAACTCGAATTAACACGTTATAATGCAAGATGGTGAAAGAAAATTCGAGTATTCTGTTATCCACAAGTTCAAACCCCAATGCATAACCTTGATAATTAAACATTCATTTCATGTCATCACTTAGTAAGAAGTGGCGTCTAGAATCCTCCCCCAGACTTAAATCACACAGTCTCTTGTGTAGATAAAACAATGAAAAAGGATCCCAAACTAGCAAAAAAAATAGAAATATGGAGTAATATATACACGAGGAGTGGTGTAGTAATACCTCATCAGTGGAAGATGGACCATCCAGCCGGATCCATGTCCATGCCATCATTATCTTGGTTTTGCTTCTCGACATGATTGTTGTAGTCGTATGTCGTTGAGCCCATAGGAGTAAAAAAATTATACCCCGGTTGTTGTGTGTTGGGATGCCGAGGTCGAGCCGTGCTGATCAATGTGACTCGACTCAGGTTGTTGCATGTATCACTGGGACGTTGAGCAAAATAAATCATCGCTGCTGAACCGTGCCTGAGGTGTTATCTGTTGTGGAGTCGAGCTTTGGTTGTTAATCCAGGGGATTCCCGTCTATAGTGTAAGGTATTGAGGCTGCACATCCGACACTAATTGTGGCTCAACACTTTGAGTGCGTTCTCTGCGGGGGAGACTAGTGGAGCGTCTGCTTGTTGCTCTATGGTGGTTCTTAGCTGAGCTCTGCCTCAAGCTCTTAAGTACCCTCAGCTTGTTGTGTGAGCCCCTGAGTTAAGTTAAGATCGAAGATGAGGACTTCTTGTGATAGGTCTCTTTGTTGAACTTGAGATGTGTGTCTTGTGCTCGTATGAGGAGGCCCTATGTGGTTGCATTGAATGCCTACAGTTGAAGGGGTGGTCTGGAAACGGATGTGGATCATCCATGCGGGTGGCGGTGTGGGTTTTTTTACTACACTTGGTGCTTGTTCTCGCCTTCTACTCGAGCTCTTCCCAAGCGTGAGATTAGCAAGCTTGTCAACTACTAATCTCACTGTGTTGACGTTCCATTTCCTGATCTTTAAAAGGAGATTGATTCGTATATGCGTCTCCTGTAATCCTTTAGGCATCTTGGGATCTACATACTCCTCAAAATTGTAGCACTCTAGCTCGATTATACTCGGTCTAGGCGCTTCTGGTGCATGTCCCCATCGGCTAACTCGAGGTCTGCTTGTAACTAGAAGATTTGATGGAAATAGGAACGCCACATTGCACACAAGTGTTAGATGTTTGCATTCGCCATTCGGGAGCTGTATTAGTGAATTCAAGCTCTCCCCTGGTAGAATAGAATAAACCTATAGAGCCAAACACGTCTTGTTGGACCTCTCTTTAGGACCTTATGATGGATGAGGTACGTTACGTCGAGGTATTCCAGAGGTATTGAATCCCTTGATCTTATGTTTACGCTAGCAGTTTCCAGAATCCTTGTCACTACGCGTGCGACGCAAATAGAAGCATTAGATTTGGACTTTAATGCCATTGCCCAAACTTTGTATCTGATCAATTGCTTCATTAAAATCCTGGTAAATCCATTCTTGTTATGATTTCCTTCATACCGCATACTATGGTCGAAACTAACGAGCGTTACTAGAAGTGCCTCGTCTATCATCTCGATTTTTGAACGTCGAACATTGTCAGACTCGTGCCTCACAAAACATGAAGTTCAAAGAATCTTGTGGAAGTACTGAATGACTGGGTTTGTGATTTTGGAGCTTTTGCTGGATGAGGCGTTGTATTCCTCCTAAGTACCGATAACTTTCCACAATATTTTAAGCTCATCTTCGTCGATATCGCTGACACAACCATCAAATGGGGGAAGAGCGAAGAGTTGCTCAAATTGTGTTGCCGAAAAAAATTACTTCCGACCGCTTACGGTGAAAGTTAATGCCCTAAATCCATCAATAGCCTTTAGCCTCTCCTCATGATCCAGACACTCCCGCAACTCGACCGATGCTAGGAAATGGATTATCTCAGCGGCATATGTCTCTCTTGGGTACGAGACAAATTTTGTTAGCCCTACGTTCCAAAGCATCTAGTCAACATCTCTGGAAATTCCCAATTGCATCATAGTTTCATTGTGAAGATAACGAGTAGATGCAACCGGTATCTATTTGAGGTCCTTCAACGCTTGCTTTGTGGAATATTTTGAGGCAGATGGAGCGGGAGCGTTGGCCTGTGACAGCGCGTGGATCCGGGAGCTCGAACGCTTGATGGTGGATACCTTTAAAAGACAAAAAAAATCAAGGGTGTTAAAGTAAATCAAGAGTATAAAGGAAATAAAATGAAATTGAAAAGATAAGTAATTTTATTTGTGACCTCTGGAATGGGAGCACTTGATTGATGAAGCATGGGTGTGTGCGCTTGAGTATGGAACTCGACTGGAGATCGAGTGTTGCGGCTGAAGATAAAACTTGAGTGAGAAGAGCATCGAGTATGGAGCTTGAGTGGGAACGAGTGCAGTGGCGGCTTAGGGACTCGAGTGACTGCTGAGACGGAGCTCGAGTGAGCTCGAGCTTAGTGATTGGGACGTGTACTCGAGCGTTGCTTGACTGACAGTGGCGCGTGGTGGCTAGAGTGGTGCTAGTGATTGAGTTCACACCTTCCAACTGAAAATCAAGAGTGTTAGGTAAACGAAGAATATGAATGAAGATGAAATGAAAGAGAAATGAGAGTTCTCTTTAAGAAGAGTAAAGAGTGGGAGCAAAGCCTCGTGAGTGTGCAGCAAAGGGAGACAAGTGATGTCTCTTGAGCAGCTCGAGTGCTCATTTTTGGGATTAGAATCAAGTGTTGTCCTGGAAATCAAATATTAAACTAGACGGGATAAAATAAAAAATTGTAAAACCTTAATTAGATTATGTTCAAGGATATGTGTGGGATTGCCTCCCAAGTGCGCTTTGTTTAAAGTCATTGAGCTTCACTTTCACCATTTCACAGACCAATTGGTTCATTGAGAGAAACTGAGGTTCCATCGTGAATAGTCTCATCAGCTCGATACCGCTTAACGCTCTGCCCATTCACAACGAAATCTTCACCTTCCCCGTTGATCAAAGTAGTAGCTCTGTATGACAAAACTTCTTTAACTCGAAATGGACTAGACCATTTTGACTTCAATTTCCCAGGAAACAACTTAAGTTTTAATTGGAGAGTAACACTTGGTCACCTGGTGTGATTTTCTTGTGTGCAATCTTCTTGTCGTGGAATTCTTTAGTTCTTTCCTTGTACACTTTTGAGCTCTCGTAAGCTTCAAGTATGTCGTCCTCCAACTCATGCAAGTTCATGACCCTTTTCTCTTTAGCAGTCTGGAGATCAAAATTTATGAACCTTGTAGCCACAACTCTTTGTACTTTATCTCCACAGGCATATGACATGTTTTTCCATACAAAAGTTGGAATGGAGTTCTTCCAATAGGAGTCTTCCGTTATGTAAGCCCACATTGTGTCGTCCAACTTCATTGCCTAATCACGTGCTAACACCCAACAACTAGAGCTAAAAGCCTTGATTTATTTGTTTCAAACCTCCACTTGACCACTGGTTTGTGGATGATAAGGCGTAGCTACCTTATGCTTGACTCCATTCTTCCTCAATAGATTCTCAAATTTTTTATTAATGAAGTGAGAGCCTTCATCACTGATTACAACATGATGTACTCCAAATTTGGAGAAAATGATGCTCCTGAACAGCTTGATGATGACCTTAACATCAATACTCAGACTTGCTACAACTTCTACCCACTTCGAGACGTAGTCCACTACGACAAGAATGTAGCGATTTCCATGGGATGGTGGGTTGAATGGCCCCATGAAGTCGATTCTCCAGCAGTCAAATATTTCAACTTCTAGAATTGGGTTATGTGGAATTTTTTTTCTTCTGCTGATACTACCCATTCTCTGACACATATCACATTTTGAGATGAAGTTATGAGTATCCCTGAACAAAGTCGGCCACTATAACCCTGATTGCAAAATCTTTTGAATAGTCTTGAATGTGGCAAAATGCCCACCATAAGCAGACCCATAACAATGACCCATAACACCTTGAACCTCTTCTTCTGTTATACACCTTCAGAATAAACCATATGCCGATTTCTTACATAAGTAGGGTTCATCCCAAAAGTAGTGGTTGACATCTCTGAAAAACTTTTTCCTATGATGGGAGTCCACACTTTTAGGCACTTTACCAACGACCTAGTAATTAACCAAATCTACATACCAAGGTCGAGTAGATCCAGCGAGCCTCTTGCTAATATGTGAACAATTTTCTGCTACTTCTAAAGTCATGAGTTGCTCCTCTCGCATTGAATCTTCAATAGGGGTCGAGTCTTGAATCATCATTCTCGACAAGTGATCCGCCACTCAATTCTCCACTCCAGGTTTGTCCACTATTTTCTAGGTCAAACTCTTGCAGCAACAGTATCCATCTCAGTAATCAAGGCTTATCGTCTTTTTTCTTCATCAGATATTTCAGTGTTGTGTGGTATGTGTGAACAATAACCTTGGATCCCACCAGGTACGATCTAAAATTTTTGAACGCAAAAACTACAACAAGAAGTTCATTTTCTGTGGTTGCGTACTTGGTTTTGGCGTTGTCTAGAGTCATGATGGCATAATATATCACGTTCAACTTCTTTTTTTTTTCTGACACAAGACTGCTTTAACAGCAAAATCGGTTGCATCGAAAGTGATCTCGAATGGGAGAATCTAGTTTGGAGATAAGATCATTGTGAGAGGCGTCAATATTAGAGTGCACCCCTGCATACTTCTGTGTTACTTTAGTAGCAGATGTTTTCTGTCCTTTCAGGATCTCTTGTAGTAGGTTCAAATCCTCGGGTGGTTGTGTAGCGATTGGTGGAGCGTGTGCTTCATACCCAGGTGGTATGTTCGCCGATGGTGGGAAACTCTTGTGATACTGTTGTTTAGGAACAAAAGCATTAGGTGGGGTAAGTTGGGGTTTGGGTGGGTAGGTCTGGTCTTGTGGATTTGCTACGTTGGTGCTTATGTAGGAGAGGTTTGGGTGTTGCTTATAGTTGTTGTACTTCTTGTAGCCTCCTTCCTGATTCTGCAAATAACTAATCTCCTCAACTTGATCATCCTCCTCGTTAGGAATATGTTCGTCTCCAGTCATGAAGTGAACATGTTTTTGTTGTAATTGCAACAACCCTGTCGATTTTGTCTAACTTCACTTCAGGGCCTTAAGCTCTTTCTTACTTGTGTCTATGTCAATTGTACCTTTCACTATCTTGTCGTAATCCTCATTATATTGCCTATCTGCCTGAGTTATATTCTCCACTAGCTCCCAACCTTCAATTACGTCCTAGTTAAGGAAATTGTCATGGATAGTTGTATCTAATAGCCTACAAATTCTAGGATGAAGACCTCTGTAGAGGTTGATAAGCACAGTCTCGGGAAGGTATTCATGATGTGGGCACTGAGACTGATAATTCTTGTACTTCTCCCAAGCTTCAGCAAACGTTTCTGAAGTTTGTTGTGCGAAGGTAGAAATTGCACTCCTCAACTTTGCAGTCCGAGAGTTGGAGAAGAATTTGGCAACAAAGGCAGTTTTGCAGGAACCCCAGGAAGTAATAGAGCCTTAAGGTAAGTGTTTCTCCTAGATGTGAGCTTTTTCTTCGAGAGAAAATGGAAACAACCTCAGTTTGAATGCATCCTCACTAACTCCATTGAGACTTTGCAGTCCATAGAGCCGCTCGAATTCGTCCAAGTGATCAAGAGGATTCTCAGAAGGTATGCCATGGAACTGTCTGTTTTGGATCATAGAGATGAGACTGCTCTTGATCTCAAAGTTATTTGTGATAGTTGGAGGAACAATCCCACGTCTCTGGGTGTCAGTGCTTGGTTTATCTCCAATTCTGATTATTCATGGCCTCCTTTGTTGAGGTTGATCCACTAGAGGGTCGTGTGTGTTTGATTCTGTGTATGCATTCATTGTCACTCGTTCTGTAAGTGTACTGTGGACTTGGTTTCTCTACGCTCTTAACTCGTGTGGTAGTTGGTTAATGTTGTCAAGAAGCTTGAGAAGATTATAGTTTCCTTGTGAACGTGTCTGCATACATTGAGTGAACGCAACCTAAGCGGTAGATTCAAGTTGACGTATTAAAAGTTGAAATCACCTAAAGCAGAACACCAAGCACAATACCTCAAGTGAGTAAGTAACGAAAAGTAAAAAGAACTTAGCTTAGAAAGTTAACAATCCTAATTGTGACTAGTAGAGACTCATTGGCAACATCGCCAATTTGATAACAAGATTTTACTCAAGTTTTCAAATCCTATTGTACTAAGATATCGATGTAACACAAAAGGTGCCAATCTAACTGGAAATGTAGCTAACAATCACGACAACTAACTTTTCTAATCCAAGCCAATCAGAATAATTTTTGTCTAGCAACCTAAATCAAATTCGAAATTAAATTAGGTGCTCAACAGAGTAAATGACAAAAATAATGTGAAAGTAAAGCTAGGAGTGAAGGTAAGCGCATGGCGAAGTGAATAACTGAATCAGAAAATAAACTAAGTGTAGAGCAGAGTGAGCAGTGAGAACTAAAATATAAAATAAAACAAGCGCGAGATATGAGAAAAGGGTTCCTGAGAAGTGGGAATCATAGATCAGTGCAACGCTTAGCTCTTTTAGGGACTTGATAAAACTCAATCGAGCAAACCTCAAGGCAATAAGTTCAATTAACACATAATCCACTTCCATGGCAAACAATCTCGACTCAGCCATTAAAAGACCATATCATCATAAGCGTTTAAGAACCTTAACCCGCGTGAATAAACAACTCACCTAAACCGACTCACGCCTCAGACAATCGATCCCTCGGGCTAAGCGCGTGAGTCTCTGAAGTTGGATTGATCAAACATTCTACCAAATACCTATCACGTCCTACAGTGTCCATGATCATATTTCAATTGATCAGAGTGAACTAATCATTAACAACAGCAATTCAGATGAGAATCTAAACTTTACTAATCCCAAGTAACATATAATAGCTTAGCTCCGCACTGACTTAACCCATCCTCAAGACCCTAAGTAAACTACTCAAAATTCAATAATTTAACAATAAGCAAGAAGTTAATATTCGATTTCATAGACGAAGAACTCGAACAAGATATGAAATCAACGCTGAACGTAAAACTAAATTGGATAAAAAAATATTAACTCGAAATCAAAAGGTTTCGTTCGATTACAAAATCTCTAAGTCTGCTTCGCACGAAAAAAGATTGTAAAAACTAAGATAAGATTCAAAATCGTCAAACGAGAAAAGATATGTCCAACCCTAGGTTGAACTCGACCCAATAAATGACCTCGGCATGCAGTGGGTTTCAGCGTCAGTCTGGCCCAATCAGAAAGGCCCACACTTCTGAAATCACCCATTATGCATATGTATGCTATGCAAGATACAAAGTGTGCAATATGAACCCTAAGTGACTCTAAGTCGATGATAATAGTATGCATATCATTTTCAGATTAAGCTAAATAACTTATCTAAAATAAGTTAAAATGTAGGCATATCAGTGATTAGTGTAAAAATAATATTTTCTGAGTGAAAAAATGTATTTGAGAGTATAAGGTCTGAAAGTTTATCATGTTTTTGTTGTAGGATGATTTCGACTGAAATGTATACTTCTG
>JAKUCM010010172.1:0-16107 GCA_023374145.1 Lepidium sativum
GAGAGAGAGAGATTTTGACAGAGCTGAACTAGATGATCTATGGCACTCTATAGCCTCAACAAGGAGCAGGTTTTCGTCAGCTTGATCGAAGGCATCACTGATTCGAAATCCTGCTTTGAGGTACTTTCGCATGATCCTTGCAAATACTTTCTTCTCACGCTTTACTACATGTACTATCAATTTTGGGGAGATGGAAATGCTGGTGACTGCACTCAAAAACATTGTTGGGACAAGGAGTGATGGTTCCTCGATAATTGGAGACATAAAAGAAGCAGGTATGACAATCCAGTTTGCTAACCAGCTTGTCACATACCGCAATTGAGGGAGAGATAACAGAACTGGTGGGCGTGATGGCAAGATCACCATTGGAGGACTCGTTACTTGTATTCTGGAAAGGTGTGGAGTGCCCATCAATGAAGCAGAATGGGTGGATCCTCGGTTCATGAACATCGACTATCCACGGACGAGGCACAAGGTAAACACGTCTACTCTTTTCATCACTTGCTTAGACCAAACGCTTTTCTGCTATTGCCAAATAGGGAATACACATCGATAAGCATGGGGAGGAACACATACTTCAACCCACCGCTGGAAGCCTTATACGATCCCAACGGTCTCCATCACCTTCATCCCCTACCGACAGTGACGAAGTGGACCCTGAAGCGTACTGTTTCGAGGAATTCACTCTGCCACCATGTCAGGGAGCCCCAATCAAAGAAGCACACAAGCATATCGTCTTGCTTCAAAAGATGAACAAATGGCTCATGAAAAGGGTAAAAAAGCTGACTGCTAGTGATGAGACTAGACGACGGGAGAATGAGGAACTGAGTAGAAGGGTAGCTGCTTTGGAAAGATTTGGAGGACAGTCACCAAGAATAGTTCATCCAAGGCGAGCCTCTGTATCAATGGATCGTGAGAGACAGCAGCAACCAACACTGGCTGGGCATTCCTTCGCAAACACCGCATCATTCTCATATAGGTGGCCACTTGACCCAGGAGCCGCAAGCTCGAGCAACACCAAATCAAGCATCAACCGGGACACTCGACCATGGTGAGCTCGAGCGTCGATAGAACGACGACGGATACATGGCTGCAATGCGGGACAAGGTTGCCAACTACTGGAACCTTTGAGAGGTACAAGTTTCTTCCTTTCATTGTATATACCATTGCATATTTTCTCTTGACTTGCTGGTCTAGGATCCTCTTTCGGGCTTCTATACACACAAGAGACTGTGTGATTTAAGTTTGGGGAGGGTTCTAGAGGATATTTGACTTTGTTTTCTGTGATTCTTAGTTTCGTTTTTCCTCATTTCATCATGTGCATTTCATTTAAGACATATAAAAACCAAAAATATTTTTTTGGTTAAGCATATTTGTTCATTTGCATATCATTTAAGGCATAGAAAACCCATAAAAATTTGAAAAACCATGAAAAAAAACATGAGTCAAAAACAGAGTGTGCATGTAGCTGCATTGCATTCATATAGGATTGAGTCTAGAGTTTTGGGAATCATCTTGCTAATGATAGACAGACTTGCTAGGTTGATTGGCTAGTAACCATAGTGAACTCTTGGACTTACGTTCTTCCCTCTTGAACACTGATTGCTAGATCGTTGACCTTAGAAATTAGTGCTTATGTTGTATCTCAAAAAGGACCAGATTTGTTGCCTCATAATCGAATTTTATTTTTGCCAAATTAGCAGCTTGAGATACATTGCATAAGATCCTTCCTTAGGTTCAACTAGCTAAGTAGAAAGAAAAGCATAAGATAAATATAGAATCATCCTTATTACAACTCAGCTCAAATAAATAGGTCTAAGATGAACGGGGACTGTGCGTTAACCCGTACCCTTGTGTTCATCGATGAAACCATTCTGATGTTGTCTAAGATGAACCGGGACAGTGCGTAAACCCGTATTTTTTTGTGTTTCATTGATAAAGCTAATTCATTGATGCCTAAGGTGAACCGGGACTGTGCGTAAACCCGTACTTTTTCGTGTCTCATTGATAAAACTGGAGCAAATAAGTACGAGTTTGAGCAAAGGTAGGAGTTGAAAATAAGAAGTGATCTAAATGTTGAATTAATGGTGTCTTGCTGAATTTGAGGAAGTTGAATCCCAAGGTCTTTGATTGATAGCCCCTCTCGTGGTCTGCACTTATATAAATAGGTTTCAAATCTAAGTTTCTTAGAGTCCAGCTAAGTATTAGGGAGTACTAGGTTATTATGCTAAGCCTTGATGTAAGTAGATTGTGGTTGTTACAATGGAATGGGGGTTCACTTATGGATTACAATTTTCAGCTTGATGAGTTGTTTGTTTGACATAGGATGTTCCCATTGTCAGCAACCTCTCTCTCTTCTTAGCTCTATTCATTTGCTTGAGGGCAATCAAAGACTAAGTTTGGGGGAGTTGATGTGTCTGCATTTTAGCATGTTTTATGGGCATTATTTAGCATGTTTTGCATTCATACTTACAATATTATCATTGTTTTAGGTCCTTTTAGGCTTAATTTGGATATCTAGTATTGGGCATTGCATACATAGCATAAAAGGGGGATTTCAGGTACTTTTGGAGCTTATTATGAAGAATTTTGGACTACAAGAATATCTATGGGAGAATCGATTGGCCTAAAGTTGAAGTTCAGGATGAGATCTAGAAGATTTGGCATGTCCCCATGACACTCGAGCATGACACTCGAGCATCACTGGTCGAGTGGCTTTTCGGACCTGAGCGTTGACTTTTTGATCAAAGTGTTTGTGATAATGCTTGAATGAACTTAGGTTGAGATAACTTCTCCTAGCTCAAAAGATTGACTGTCTAGGGTGTTATTAGGCTCTGTTAGGTCTATGTTTAGTGCCCTCTAAGCCCTTTAATCGTTGATGAGAATCAAGTCTGGTTGGGGTTTGAGAGAGGTCCCATTGCTGCATAGAGAATGAATGTGATTGATGTGATTCCTTGCCTAGAGGTCATCTAATAGGTTGATAAACGAGTCTAGAACCCCTAGGAATGCCTTAATCGCTGATCTATAACCTCGAGAACCCGCCTTTCTGATGTGTCTGCATTTTACCACATTTTAGGGGCTTATTTAGCATGTTTTGCATTCATACTTGCTTTATTATCATTGTTTTAGGTTCTTTAGGCATAATTTGCATACTTAGTATTGGGCATTGCATACATTGCATAAAAGGTATTTTTAGGCACTTTTTTGGAGCTTATTATGGAATATTTCGGATTACAAGAAGACCAATGAGGAATCGGCTGGCCTAAAGTTGAAGTTCAGGATGTGATCTAGAAGATTTGGCACTCGAGTCTGACACTCGAGCATGACACTCGATCATCACATGGTCGAGTGGTTCTTCACACCAAAATGTTGACTTTTTCGCCAGAGTTGACTTCTTGGGCTTATTTGTGAAAAAGGCCCATTAATACCCACTTATGCAAGCCCAATAATGTTTTAGTCTTTTTACATTTTTTCTTTTCAAGGAATTTTCCATTTCTCTTTCTAGGGAATTTTCCTTTCTTCTCTTTAAGCAATTTTCCTTTTTACTTTTTAAGTTATTTTCCTTTTTTCTTTAAGACTTAAGATATTTGTTGATCTATAAATTGTATTAGAATTTCCACTTTTAATATATCATTTTTTCCAGCAATTTTCGATCCTCTAAAAAGCAATATCGAATTCTCTTCTTTAAGTTTATGCAATTGTTTTTTTATTCTGATTTTATGCTTTGCTTCATGAATTCTGAGTAGGGGAAAACTTAGGGATTTCCATATTTATTTATGTTTGATTAAGGTTTTAGATCTCTTTAATTTAAGTGTCCTTAATGCTTATTTCCTTCTGATCAATTGAAATATGATTACTTGGTGAATCCCCCCCGAGAGGCGTTTGGGGAATCGCTTGGTCATGCTTAGGTTAAGATAGCATCACATGGCTCAAGAGATTGATTGTTTAGGGTGTTATTAGCTTGTAAGGTCCATACTTAAATGCCTCTTGAACTTCTAATCGTTGGCGAGAGTCAAGTCGGGTTGTTGTTCAGGGGAGGTCCCATTGCATGAGAATGAATGTGATTACTTGTGATTCCTTGCTTAGAGGTCATCTAAATAGGTTGATAGACAAGTCTGGAACCCCTAGGAATACCCTAATCATTGATCCTTAAACCTCGAGAACCCCTTTCTCTCCATTGATTTTCGTGAACTTAATATTCTGTCTTTAGATTAAACTCTGTTTTTACAATTACTCTGTTTTGCAATTTACTCTGTTTTATTACTGCTCTATTCTTGCTCTGTCTTTACGTTCTGTTTTTTACACTTCGTTTTAAGTATTTCATTCGCACCTAGACTAGATCATTGCTTACTAAAAATCGATCTGCTTAGATTAGGATAAGTAGATTGCATCCCGATTGCCAGTTACTCACCCAGTGATTGACACCATACTGTATTGAAATTGATTACATAACAGTAGGTTATTTGAGAAACACCGCAAAACCTTGTTATCACTTTCCTTAATTGAATTTTCGACTTTTCTAGCACTCTGTTTTTTCTGCGAAAACTTTGTTTCTTCATTGCTCTGCTTTCTTCATCATTGCTCTGCTTTTAATTGCTCTGTTTTCGTTCTGCTTTTACGTTCTGTTTTTACTCTGTTTTTATGTTCTGTTTCTACTTTGTTATTACGTTCTGTTTTATTTTGTTTTGTGTTCTGTTTTCATTAAGTTTGATTAGCATAATATCATTCACCGTTATCAATCTGGCTTAGATTAGGTTGAGTAGATTGCATCCAAATTGAATAGTTGCTAGCCCAGTTGGATTGACACCTTAATGTACTGCAATTGATTACATAATAGTAGGTTATTTGATAACCGTAAAAAGCATGTTATCAATACTCCAGAACACTATCTTGTCCATAAGAAGGCGCAACTTTTCAATGTGGATATGGACAACAATGATTTAATTTTGTTGAAGATGAGAGTGAAGAGGAGATGGTTTTCAAGCCTAATGCTCTCACAGGTGAAAAAGTTACAAGAAAAAGCATCCTCCAGATCATTCATGAACCTGGAGGAGAAGGTTCTTTTGACCAGGGGATTTGATATAGGAATATCACGTGCTCACGTGATGAATAAATCACCACCTCTCTTAGTTAAGATTTATTCTATCTTATCCTTTTTATTTTAGTGTTTTCTTTTCTTTCTCAAACTACTTCTTATAAAAGGCACTTGTAGCCTCAACTTTTCAATCATCGATTATTTCCCTGAAACTTTGTGTTTTTGAATTCTTTGAACAATCAATAAAGCATTTCTTTCCTATTCAAATTTTCTTCTTTTATCTTCTATTAGAAGGGGAAAATCGTGAATCAAATCTGAGAGAAGAAGATGCATCCGAGACGGATATGGTAATTGTTTCAAGCTTGTATATTGATTTTGATAGTTGTGGAATGAGAAACAGAAGATTCCTTCGCTTTTGCTTTTACTGAGATTTCTCTTAGTTGAATTTAGTTTTAAGTTTAGCAGAATATGTATATTTTCTATTGGAATTAGTCTATCTTGTATGTGTGAGTGAACTTGGAGTAGTTTTGATTGAAATGGGAATGTGAGTTAACAAGTATTGATTGAAATAGTGTTGAATTTCCAATGTTGTTGATATTGTGGCAGTTTTTATGGGTTTTGTCTCAGGTTTTGTAGTTTATAGGTTTGTGTCAGCTTTGAGTTGTTGTTGGTGATCTCAGTTAATATGTCTCACTTTTGATCTGATTTTGTCTCAATTTTTAGTTGTTCTGGATGGTATTTGTTTTAATTCTATTTTGTCTCTGTTTTGATTTGCTTTTCTCTCAGTTTTGTGTTTTTTTATCTTAGTTTTGAGTCGATTTTGTCAGAGTGTTGAGTTTTCTTGTCTCAAATTTGAGTTGATTGACATTAGATACATTACACTAGGAAAGATAAACTTAGCAACAAGTAGGAAACATGAACTTAGAAAAGATAAACTTAGCAACTGAAATCATCAAGTACGGAAAAACCAACATTAGTCCACATCTTGCTGTCATAGATATCTTTTGCCTGGTGATTCACGAGTGTCTTAAGCTACTCACCTCGTCTTCCATTCCAAAGTCCCAATGTGGGTGGAGTTCGTCATCCTGCACATTATATGTCTTACTATAATGTCTCATGAACCGTAATATGAAAGTGACGTAATCGATTTTGTGACATACCTCAAACTCCTCACAAGTGAACCAAGTCTTTCCAATTTCTTGTTTGGTCTTGCGCTTGATCTTTCCAACACAAAAACACTTTGTTGGGATACCATAACCGCTGTCAGCTACCCATTCTTTCCATTTCTCCACACGGTACATCTCTCTTTGGTTCTTTTCATTTGGATTCTCATTTGGATCGAACGAGCTGCCACTCATGTTTAGATTCGCTAAAGCACAACAAAGAAAAAAACAAATGAAAAATAAGTAAAAAAATGAAAATCTCAAACTAAAGGAAAGGAAAGATAAGCAATGCTAATCACCAAACCTTGTAGAGAGAATTAGTAAGAGGAGTCAAAAAAGAGAATTAGCGAAATGAAATTTTGTGTTGAGTTTTATGGTAGATTTATTGAGAAATGATTTGAAAAAATTGTGTGTTTGACTGTGGAGGGAAATTTGGAAATTTTCCGAAATTTTGAATTTTTTCCTGAAAATTTGTGATCTATTCCAAAAAGTTTGAAGTTGTTCCGACTATTCAAACATTTGGGTGAAGAACATTTTAAACTTCTAGTGAATTGGATTAAAACATTTTGATTTTTTGGAGAGAGATTTCACAGTTTTGGAAAAGTTGATTGAAATTTTTTGAATTTTTCTGATATAGTTCTACTGGTTAAGTATTTAGGAATAAGTACACATAATTGTATTTTGGCTATTTCTCGCAAATTTTTAGTTAACCTAATATTAATTTATCGTAATTAATTGAACCAAACAAATTATGGTGTTGTAGTTCTTATATAATAATTACAAACACTAATTTTATAACTTTCACGAATATTAGAGATTACAAGAATATTCGATTTCATGACATTGTAACTACTAACAGATTGAAGATATATAGTCTACATATATTACTACAAGGATCATACATGTACAACCCAAACAGTTTTAAAAATATAATATGACATAATATTGTCTTAATGACAAGATTATCATGTTATATCATAAATATAGTGACAATTTTGTATGATTAAGGTTCTTGTATGATCAAAAACACTAATTTTATCAATACCTTATGGGAACCAACAAGAATATTAGCCAATAACTTATGCCTACATGAACGTAATAGAAAGAAAGACGTAGGCAATGCTTGAACTTATCATTGACCAACCTATTACATGACCTGGGCAATGAATACCAAAGAAATTTTACGTCGCCAACGAAAACCAACAAAATTTACCTAAACCAAATTAATTAACCGTTAAATCATATAAAATAATCGAAATTGGTTGGTAATGTAACCGTCATACGTAATTATAAAATCAACATTTAAATGAAAAATTCAGTATATCATACGAAATTAATTTGTGTAAATAAGTAAACCATTTGGTTTAAATTGTATCTGAAGTGGCAATAATAATTGGTTTTGATTAGGGTTCAGGTCGATTCGGATCGGTTAAATCGGGTTTCGATTAATTTTGGGTTTTTGAAAATTGTCCGAAAATAATCAAATTTTATGTTTAATTGGGTCGGTTTGGATAATGGGTATTTCAGGTAAGAAATACCCTATCTAAACCAACCTGATTTTTACTTGTTTAGCCTAAAATGATTCAGAACATGATTCATGACATATACGAATACCATAAAATGCATTTGATTGATCATTTCGTGCCAAAAAATGATTCAAAACATGTTTCTAAAACATAAAGGATTCATAGCATAAACATACAAAAGATTCATGAGACATATGAATCAAATAAGACAATGTAAATATAGAAAGGATTCTCGAAATTGAGAAAGAGAGATAGGAAGTTCCAAACAAGAAGATTTTGCAGCTCACACATCAATTTGAGGTTGTTCCAAACTAGAAGGAGCTACACAAGGAAACAAACACTCCAATTCATAATAAAGCAAACAACATCATACATAATCAAATAACACATGCAGTAGATTACCTAATGATTCGTGAAACTCTAATTCTTCAATCATCTAAGCCAAGTTTGCAATCTTTGTTGCATCTATTGTGTTTCTTAGCCATTGTTGTAAACAAAGTAAAGCTTCAATCATATGTGGTGCTGGGCAACTTCTGTAAGGATCCAAAGTTCTTCCACTTTATTGAATGCAGACTCTAAAGCAACTGAAGACACATGAATTTCAATCACATCCTTAGCAAGCTCAAATAATATAGGAAACTTCACACTATTACGCTTCCACCATGCTAGCACATCATAATTCATTCCCAAGAGATTATTATTACGTGGAACAACTTTCTCCATCAAGTAAATGTCTAACTGATGTAAGAACCAGGGATGATTCTCACAAGGTGATAGGCGGCTTCAAGAGATTGGACTCAAGTCTCTCTTCTCTTAGAAACCAATGAACACAAGGGTGGAAGATGGGAATTGACTAGCTGGACTCAAGTCTCTCTCTCTAGGCAATTCAGTGGAGGAAAGGGGCGTGGAGGTGGATTGATGGACGCCACACAAGTGATGGAAGAACTTGTGATAAGTCAGAACTTGGAGTCGCATTGATATCACTCACAATGAAAGGCCAAATTCTAAGTGTTATATCTCTCTCGGTTTTGAGAAGAAGAAATACGATTTTTATTGATTCAAAAGGTGTGTTACAAGGCTGCATAGGAGGAACCTTATACAGTGGTTCAAGGCAGCTAGGAGAGTATCTCTTACATAAATGAGAATACTCGAAATAAAATGGAAAGATTACAATTTGGTAAAAAAAAGGAAAGAAATTGAAAAGGAAATCTGCAAAAGAAGCAAACAGAATAATGGCAATTGAAATAGTGGAAATACTTACCTAAACTCGGTTTTGGTAAGTCTTAGGCGTCCTTATTTGGGCCTTTAAGTGGCTGAATTGAGATCATCACCATTTGGCCTTCAAGTAGCTCCATTTGGGCTCCAATACTTCCATCTTTTAATCCGGCCCTTTTATCTTCAACTCTTTGTGCTAGGAGGCTTTGTATGGACTTGTTAAACATTTTTCTAAGCTTCTTGGTTCCTGCTATTGTCTTAGGCGGATCCTTCATGATGATTGTGTCTTGATCTGCTAACATCTCTTCTATAGACTTGTTGGAGTTGATGTCCTCATCATTCCCTCCCTCTTGAGAAGGTTCTGGCCTCAAAACACTTTCTTCTACAACATATGGAGCTAAGTTAGCAACATTGAAAGTGGGTGATATGGTTAACTCACCTGGCAGCTCAAGGCGGTAGGCGTTGTTGTTGAGCCTCTCTAATACTTTGAATGGATCGTCTCCTCTAGGTGCTAGTTTGCTTTTCCGTTGGTGTGGAAATCTCTTTAGCCTCATGTGAACCCAAACTCAATCTCCTGGGTTGAAGATGACCTCCTTGTGTCCTTTGTCAGCCGCTTTCTTATAGGTTGCGGTTTTCTTTTCAATGTTCTCCTTCACCTTCTCGTGTAACCTTTTGATTGTTTCTGCTTTGCTTTCGCCATCTTGGTTAGTGAACTCTAAAGAGGGCAGTGGTGCAAGGTCTAAAGGCGTCTTTGGCTTAAAACCATACACAAAATATGCTGACTGTTCCTCGGATTCCTATCATTTCTAGTAACTTCCAGTCTCCCCACACGAGCATCTATGCGCCCAATCTGAGCAGCTAGATCATTCTTCATGGCTTCTATGGCTTGTAGTAAAGCGGCGTTGGGGTCGGGTGTGTTTTCAGCCATTGCTTATGAACTGTGTAAACACTTAAACAAACGATCAAGTGCTTTTGGAATTTTAGGCCAAATGAAATCTCTTTTTTTATAATTTATATAGAAACAAGTAGGAAGATAAATAACAAAAAATATGGAGCGAAATCACCTAGTTTGGAATTTCGGCTTTGATACCAAATTGATGTAAGAACCGGGGATGATTCTCACAAGGTGATAGGCGGCTTCAAGAGATTGGACTCAAGTCTCTCTTCTTTTAGAAACCAATGAACACAAGGGTGGAAGATGAGAATTGACTAGCTGGACTCAAGTCTCTCTCTAGAAAATTTAGTGGATGAAAGGGGTGTAGAGGTGGATTAATGGACGCCACACAAGTGATGGAAGAACTTGTGATAAGTCAGAACTCGGAGTCGCCTTGATATCACTCACAAGGAAATGCCAAATTCTAAGTGTTAAATCTCTCTCGGTTTTGAGAAAAAGAAATACAATTTTTATTGATTCAAAAGGTGTGTTATGGAAATATTACAATTTGGTAAAAAAAAGGAAAGAAATTGAAAAGGAAATATGCAAAAGAAGCAAACAGAATAATGGCAATTAAAATAATGGAAATACTTACCTAAACTCGGTTTTGGTAAGTCTTAGGCGTCCTTAGTTGGGCCTTTAAGTGGCTGAATTGAGATCATCACCATTTGGCCTTCAAGTAGCTCCATTTGGGCTCCAATACTTCCATCTTTTAATCCGGCCCATTTATCTTCAACTCTTTGTGCTAGGAGGCTTTGTATGGACTTGTCAAACATTTTTCTAAGCCTGTTGGCTCCTGGTCTTGTCTTAGGCGGATCCTTCATGATGATTGTGTTTTGATCTGCTAACATCTCTTCTATAGACTTGTTGGAGTCGATGTCCTCATCACTAACTCACTACTTGCTTCCTCATTTGCAGTTTCATTATCCATCTGTTGATACAAAGCGTCCCTACCATACCAATCATCGTCAGACAAATCAAAAAACAAATGACTTACTTGTTCAGAATCAGCCATATCACTCTTGGAACCAGCTTGAGAAGAGGTGCTTAGCTTAATGACATACTCTTCGTACAGATTCTTCATTGTTCCCTTGATTGAGGATCTTAGATGCTTGCTCTTCTCACTGTCTTTACCATATAGCTTGTCAAAGCAAATAGATGCAAATTGCATCTTATTGCTACTATTGCTAGGGTCAAAGACACTTGCAATGAAAAGTAATGGATTCATGTTGAGAAGCCCATCCTAATACTTCTCAAACTTAACTCTCATGGCTAATGCATGTGTCCTTAAAACATCATCTTTATGAGAGCTTAATGAAATAAGATTCAGCTCTATAATAACTATCTCATTGTAGCATAGTGAAGATGTCACTGTCTTATATGCTGAAAATGCCAAAGTGCAGTTGAAAAGTAATCTGAGGAACTTCACTAACCTCTAAATGTCGTCCCAGTCACTATAAATTGGAGGACCTACTCGTTTTCTCCATCTTCATCTATCTCCTTGAAATATTCATTGTAAAGTTTGTCTTTTGTAGACAGCTTCTCAAATGCACCTTTAAATTTCAGAGCGGATGTCAACATAAGGTATGTTGAATTCCCCCTTGTAATGTAGTCAAGTGTAACACTCCCTCTACTTACATTCCCTGATAAAACTCGTATTTGAAATAATTCCAGCGTTGAGGTCGATGATCTTACAAACTTTATAGCATTCCTAATGGCAACTACACTCTCATTCACTAAAGCTAGACCATCTCTCACAATCAGGTTCAGAACATGAGCATAACAATGGATGTGTAGATATGCACCATCACTAACTAATGAATGATTACTCTTCATCCTCAAAGCATCTGTCAACAACTTTAATGCTTTATCATTCACTTTGGCATTGTCAACTGTCATTGTAAATACACTTGCAATTCCCCAATCTTCTAGACACTCACTAAGTTGTTCAGCAATGGTTTCTCCCTTATGGTCTATGACCGGTTTGAAGCTTACGATCCTTTTTTGCAACACCCAATTAACTTCAATCCAATCAGTTGTCACCACCATGTAACTCCATGAAGTAGTATGAGTTGTCCATATATATGTGGTGAGAGATACTCTCTTCTTATCACAACCAAACAACTTCTTCATATTTTTCTTTCTCTTGTAGGTACATTGAGTAGATGTCGGAAGTTGCTATCATTCTACAATGAATTGTATACATTGGGAGTACATTGAAGCATAATCTCCTAAACCCCTCTGATACCACAATCGAAAAAGGCAACTCAGCTAGTATAATCATTTCATTCACTGACCTTCTGAACAAGTCTTTATCGTACTTTATCGCTGTGACTACAACACTTTTAACGTTTCTATCATACAAGTATTGATGTCGTCCTGCACCTGAATAATCCCCACTTACTCAAAGACGACTAACGAAATCAAAGAGAAAAGAAGAGAAGATAAGAGAAGATTATCTGAGAAGAAGCTTGACTAGAGAAGATAAGTGAACCGATTAATCGAAACAAGATAATCGATTAGTCAAAAAAGAGAAGACAAGAAGAAAATGGAAGAAGAAGAGAAGAGAATAAGAAGTGTAGGGAAGAAGACAATGGAAGAATAAGAGAAGAGAATAAGAAGTGTAGGGAAGAAGACAAAGGAAGAAGAAGAGAAGAGAAGAGAAAAAGAGAAGAGCAGAGGCAGCATCGAAAAAGAATAGAAGTAATTTAGGTTTAATTAAATTATGGTTATGTAATAACTGATCACATCGATTAAACCAAACCGACCCGATATTATACCTGAATTATAATTCTAATATATTTTGTTTAACCCGATTACAAGTTAACTAACTGATCCAATTTATCAAATTTGTGGTTCAGTTTGAATAGAACAAATTGAGTCAATTAGTTATCCTAACCCAAGTTTTGATCCCCCAAGAAAATAAGTGATGTACTTCACTAATTTAAAGTAATAGTCACGTGGTCAAAGTACATTTTGTCATTTTCGATTAAAAATAATGCTCACATGGTATTCACTGACACACACTTACATGATGTGACACCACAATCCAATCCACACACATGATGGGACCCTCGGCTTATTGGAGAAGGAAATGAGAATGGTTTGACAAAACCATATATGCAGTGGAGGGTTCTCAACCAGTTTTCTTTTACTAAAATAAATTAAAAATAATAATAAAATATTTTTTATTTAGAAAATGCGATAATTGATTCTCATATGAGAAACTTTGAAAATCCCTCAATTTTTTCTTTCATGGGACACATGTTCATTTTCATTTCTTTTTGTCAACAGCAATATTATATAAAGTACAAAGGAGCACGATCGAAGTTGCTTACAATCAACTATAGCATGTCTCTCTAACAAACATGGTGAGAGTATCAGCCATATAATTGAAATTACTTGGAATTACTGAAAGTGTAAAAAATGAGAACAAATAATTTAACTGTGCGAAGTCTTCCTAGTATGGGAGAAAAGCTGGCCAGTCCCCTGACTTTTCCAAGACCTCCACCACCTTCTCACAATCTGTCGACATCTCTATCTCCAAAGCTTGGATTGCCAACAGTGATTCCATGGCCCAAAGAAGAGCTTCTACCTCTGCATGCAGAGCCGACAAGCTACAATTGACACATCGAGCACCCGTACAAACGCCTTCTACCAAATCTGGAAAGCCGAACCAACCTAACCCCGCTTTTAGGTCCGTAATCTTCCAGGAAGCGTCCACAAAATATCTGAAACTCGTGAACCCTGAGTTGACTGTAGTTTGTAAAATCCATGAGGATTTCCTTGCAAAGGTTTGTCCCAATGGCCGATACCGAGGAACTCCTAGCTGTGAGCGAGCTCCTGACCATTCCTCATGTTCCGTCGTCGACCGTGTTATAATACAACTAGGGTCTATGACACTATTCGAGAAGCAATGATCGTTCCTTGCCTTCCAGATATTCCAAATCAGCCAAGGAAAATATTGATAATCGCCACTATCTAGTAACCTCCAAAATAAGTAATTCAAGTTATACAAAATTGATTCCCATGGGAAAATATGTATCGCATATGGGATGGCCGATAGGGCCTATATCTGTATAACCAAAGGACACTTGAAGAGAACATGATTAACGGACTCACTCTATGCCCCACATTTTAAACAAATTGGATCATAATTAATCCCCCGACACATGTTCATTCTTTAGTGGATTGAATTATTTTGTAATAGTTTTGCTTTCTCATCATTTAAAAGCTAACTAAAAGTATTTTAGCATCATTATTTTTAATTTTTAGTTTTTTTTTATAAATTGTAAAATAAAATTATCTTTTTAACAAAAACCATTACACTTATATTTAAATTATATATTCAGTTATTTAAAATTTAGTTAAGATAATAATATTAAATTATATAAAATATTATGAAATTTTAAAAATGATACTTTAAATAAAACTTACTATATATGTGCATTTATAAAATATATGAGTGATAAAATTCAAATTTTTATTTATTTATTAATATTATATTAGTGAGAAATTTGATAAGTTTCTCACCAATAGAGATTAAAATTATTGTGGGGTTATCAAATAAAAATCTGTTAAAAATAATAATATTTATTAGAGAGACTAGAGGGTTGAGGCCGAAGAGGCCGAAGACCGCAAGGTCAAAAGAAGGATCAAAGGAGAGTCAAGGCCGAAGTCATGAAGACAAGGGCGAAGACCACCTTAAAGAGCAAAAAGATAGATGAAAAAATGGCCATAAAGGACCCACAAAAACCCCCAAATCATCAAGGACTCAAGAAAATGTCATAAAAGGACCAGCTCGTACCGCGGGAAGGACCAGCTCGTACCGCGGGAAGGACCAGCTCGTACCGCGGGAAGGTCACGTACGTACCGCGGGAAGATCCAGCATGCACCGCGGGGCGAGAGGAACACGTACCGCGGGTCGAGATCAGTACGTACCGCGGGTCGAGATCAGTATGTACCGCAGTCGAGGCAGGACGTACTGATGGCCGAGAGAGAGCGTACCGCGGGTCGAGAAATGCTTCCCGCGGTACAGGTCAACGGTCGAGGCAAAAAGTCAACATTTCTTGAATCCTTCCAAATGGTGATTTGACCGTTATGGGACGTTGGACTTGGGTTCTAGGGCCAAAATGAAGCTTCTAGAAGACCCTAGATGATAAAAAAGAGGGAAAGAAGAGATAGAGCCAATTCAAATTCAAATTATGCTTTAATTTGAATTTGGGACCACTTTGGGACCATTTGCTTTTGTCTCTTCTTCTAGATATTTTAGGGCAATATGTAAGCATCTCCTTCTATATAATGCTCTGTAAATCCTCTGTATTTGATTATCCAAAACGAATCAAAGAAGTGTTTTACAAAAACTCTTTCATTTCTTTATGTTTATGTTAGTAGTTTCAATGTAGGTTTAGGAGTAGGATTCGAGTAAGAGGCTGCCTTAGAGCAGTCCTTTTCTTCTTAAAACACTTCTAAATTCTCCACTAAACTATTCTCTTGTTTTGGTTCATATTCTCTTAAGATCTAGATGAATGGTTCTTAGATTCAAGATTTCCTTAGCACACAAACTCAAAGTGTTGTGATGCTTTGCTTGAACTAGATCCAACCTAGATCCTCTCTTCTTGGTAAGACCGAGTTACTCAATAGTAATCTCGGATATATTAGGTGGTTATGTGAATATTCTCCCACAAGTTGGGGTTTCTTCATTCTTGAAACCGAGTCTTCTTTTGTGGGTTAAGTGGATTCTTTCACCAAGTGAAGTCTCCACCTTTATGCTGAGTCCTTACTCTCATAAAATCAACAATATTTTATTGATGCAGATGCTCTAAAGACTTGAAAGAAATGCGGAGTTGAAATGAAACGGACCGTTAGTAAACATAGCCCAATAGATAAAATCCAACAATACAAATTAATTCATGAAATCCGAAACAACCATTAATCCTTTTTTTATAACATAACAACATAGCAACATAACACAATCTAACATAACTAAAAGTCACGTAACCAAAACTCACGTACACATGAATCCAATATAAATTGCACCTAGTTGAGAAAACGGATTAGTTTAACGTATGTTTCCAAACATAAATTTTTTTTTAATACAACATCACGTAAGAAAGCATACCTGATTAAACATCCGGGTTGTTACAATTAAGACATTCATTCAAATTTAGCCTAGGCATAAATTTATTGCTCGTTTTTCGACGTTGCTCACCGACTGATGGAAATTGGTTTTCT
>JAKUCM010010173.1:0-19992 GCA_023374145.1 Lepidium sativum
GAGAGAAAAATTAGGGGAAAATTTTCTTGTTTTTTTTGCCTAAAATATTTATATTAGTTTTGATTCTTTTTTTTGGGTCAACAAAATACTTAAACAGTTGTGACTTGTAAGTTCATTTTCTTGGATTTTTTTCAGTTCAAAAATTTATATATATTTAGAAATTATAGAACCCACATACAATGCAAATGACATTTAGGCTAGTGGCAGACGGTAAGTCCCACTTAAAGCAACGCATTTGCATAATTCGGGATCGAGTTCCCATACCTACATTATGTAGAAATTTGGCTATTGGACCGACCAGTTGTGCCTCAATATAATTTACTGTTGACAAAAAAAAACGACATACAATTACTCAAAAAAAAAAATGCCACATAAACAATAGTAAGGCAAAAAAGAAGTAATTGTAAGTTTTGAAAGCAAAAAGTAATGCAGGACAGTGGACACATTTATTGAGTCATTTGTTTATCATCGTCCACAGATATTTAATGTAGTTTTTGTCAGATTTTATAAAAAAATGAAAAGTTTCATTAACTTTTTTTTCCCCCTCATAAATTCAGAATTTTAAGCGGATACATTAGTTGGAACTTGGAAATAGGAGAATCAATGCGCAGATTAAGCTTAAAACTTTATTATTGGATGTATTAAGGTTATATATCTTATTTTTAAACAAAAGCAGGTTTTTGTAGATTAGTTTTCTCATGAACAATTGTTTTAATGCGGATTTATCATTTGGTCAATAGACCGATCCGCAAACATATAAAAAATTACAAAAATAATTAAAATTCAGAAATAATCGGATTTTTAAAAATTATAATGCCAGGTATTATATAATGTTAATATAAAAACATAACCGTCTCTTAATTTTGTAAACTCAAACTCTATAAAATAAATTGGACGAATAGTTTTATTTTTTCTTATTTATTAAATTTATATTTTATATTATTTTCAACATATAAATGGTATATTTTATAGTTTTATAATTTTGTTTCTGATATATTTCTATTTAAAATTGATTTTGTATATTAAATTATAACTATAATTAAGAAAACGGCGGATTGACCGCATAATTTGTAATTATATAATAAGGTGGGTTAAAGTTATCATATTTATAACTATGGATTATGTAGATTGGTCAACTTAACCTACAATAGGGTAAGTTAAATGAGACGTTAATTCACATTGACATCTCTAGTGAGAAGCGTTAGATATTTATCATTTGATGTTAGGGTCTTTTTGTTAACTTTTATTGCCATTTTTTTCATTCGTCGACTTGTTATATTAACAATTAAAAGTAAAATTATACGAAGAAATACAATAATAACGGAAAAAAAAGAAATTCTTCGAAATAGAATCCAGAAAACAGAAAACTAGAAAATACATTGGAAAAAAGACAAAGATTTGATAAATTCTCATCTTAAATAAAACAAAAATTTTGAAAGAACTGGAGGGAGGGACAAAATCTCTTATTAATTTTAGTGAAGACATATTTATTGTTATTTTTATTTGTAGTTTTGGTAGATACAATGATCTAGTTAATGTAATATATTTTTTATTGAAAAGAAAATTTATGAAACACATGCAGCTTAACTAGTTTTATAATATGGGACAATTAAATGTGAAGCAAAAGAAAATGGATGTTATATATTACCTCGAAATTGGAATATTGTGCGTGAAGTGAGGAAGCAAGATTGGGGCAGAATCTGGACAACACATACTTCGTGACTTAGCTCTCTTCTTCCTCACTTTGTTTTCCATATTTAGCCTCTATTTTTGTTCCTTATTACTTTTTTTGCCATTCACCAACTATGATTCTGGTTTTGATTTGGATAAGTTTTAGATTTCACTTGGTTTGTTTATGACTCATAATTGATGGAGTATCTTTGGGCAAAGTTGAATGGAAATTCCATTTGAAATGTGCTTTTCCAATTTTCATTTAAAAATTCAAACTTTTGGAAATATGATTGAAACATGATTTCTAGAAGCTTTTATTTGGGAACCACCATAAAAATGTGACATAAAATTTACTTTTCATGCTCAAGATTCATAATACAAAAGCTTTAAGATATATTTTTATTTTAGTAATTTAAATGTTCTACCCTATAAAAATTATATGGTAGACAGTTCATTAAGTTTCAACACTAAAACTGCCTTACTAATTAGATTGTTTTGGTCAACATTGTTCATCTTCATGTTTCCGCAAATAACATGAGATTTGGTTTTTGTGGATACTAATCTTCGTCAGTATTTCTTATATTGAGGGTCTAAAGCATATGTATTGGGTCCAAAACGTATATGAAATGTTGGAAATCATCAATATAATTCACTTAGATAGAATTAATCTTGGAAGACTTGATTTCTGATATATATATACTCTCAAACTAGAGTTGAAATCAGTTTTGTTTGATAGAGTTGATAGAAATGAGAATCGATATAATCTTTTTAAATTTTTGAAGTCGAAAAGTATGATTTACGTTTTTGTTAAAACCAGCTGTTAATATCTATTAACTAAATTATTTTAATGATTAGTATTGTTTTCTATATTTTTAATAAATTAGATGTTTACTATTTCACTATATATACAATAATAAAATTTTAAAAATATTATCCGTAAATATATACATATCTTGAAAACTTATCCATTTTAAATAATTTAAAAGTTTTGTTGTGAGGTTCCTATATATATATATATATATATTCCACGTATCCATACCCGTTTCTGTTTTCGATGCAATATGGATATTGTATATCCGCTTCTGTTTCTATGCAATGAGAAAATTTTAAAAGAATGAATCATATATAACATTTATATTGGTAAAATTTGTGGCATTTTAAAAGGTTTTGTTATACTTTTCAAACATTTTAATACGAAGTGGTGTATAATTTTAAACTTGTATTTGTGGCTTTGTAGGACATTTTGGTAACTTGAAGCTAAGACGTGGTGGTATGCTTAATGTGCTCGGTAACATTAATTGGTTAATTTACTCCAAACAAACTCAACACCATGAAAAGGTCATGATTCATACATTTATACACATTCTTTATCAACTACCTAACTAATTTTTAAGATTATAAAATCAATTTGATTCCTTTGTCATATATTTATTAATAAGTTGACAAAATTTTGTAAGCTTCACCCAAGAGTAACTAGCGCATATTAAGTTATTAACAACATGATATAATCAAGTTTGCGTAACAAAGTTGTGGTTCTTGATCTAAAGATTTTGTCTAACAAAAAAACCATGTTTTATTTAGGAATGATTTACGTCTTAATTTTGATATTATCAGTTACTGATCCCGAATATCAAAAGAGACCACAGATAAAGATCTGAGACTTTTACAATCTATTAAAAAAAGTCAGCACAGGAATATTGACAACAAGTTTTATAAAAAGTTGGTTTAACAAAAATAAAAGAGTGAAAGTAAAACAATGTATGTTGGTGATTAGCTGTTTAGTAGATCACAGAACATGGTGAGATTGTGAGTTTGGTCACTGAGACATGTGAAGCATTGTCGTTTGCATAAAGCTAATAATTTACCTGAGACCTTGGAATCTCCGCCACCGTCCGATTGCGATCTGTTGTCATCCTCCATCGTCCGATCTGGTTTACTAAAAATGCTCAAAACATTATTAAAGAATGTACTATCAACCAATTCCAGACAGTCTCAGATGAGTCGGATCTCCCTGATGTCACGATTTTGTGGGACCTAAGTTAACATCACGACCGATGGTTACGCAAACACGTGACGTGGTTGGTAGGTCCGATACTAGTATCTTTTTGGGGTCAAGACTCATTATTATTTTACATGATCCTTTAAACATTTTCACATTACCAATACTTTTTTTGTAGTTTTGCGCTCCTGACCCCAAACAATATCAAACTCGTCTACCTAAAACCGAATTCTCGAAGAAAAACTATAGATATAAACATTTAATCAAAATATTTACCTGCAAAAACTTCAAATACTAAATTTACATGATAAGGGTGTGTTGGATCATATGAATTTTTAGTGATTTAAAATTTATATAGTTTTAGATGATTTTATATGAGTTTAAAGAATTTCTTATGACTTGTGAAAAAATCCGGTAAAACTCATGAAAGTTGGATTTTTTTAGAATGACTTAAAAACACTAAATTTTTTAGTTTTTATTTATTTATATAAATTCATGTTTGAAGAGGAAATGATTTGCTGCTTCGACCCAAATCATATTTTTCTAAACCATGCTTAGGCATGTAATAAATTCTAAAATACACAAAGTAGATTTAATTTTTATTTATTTTGTAAAACGTAATCACAATATAAAACTTGTGTAGATTCAAAACCATTCACAACTATAATCTAAAGGCAAAGTGTCAATCAGATCACACTCAGGCAGGTTTTTTAAAGTGGAAGAGAAAACAAATATTGACATTATAAGCCAAGTTTCAAATAGTGAGGTTTTCTTGAACTGCAAGGAACGATCCTGTGATCTTGCCACCGAGATCTGGGAATGTCTCACATCCAGGAAGAGAACTCACTTTGCCAGTTCTATCGACTTGAACTGGATACTTAAGAAGATGACCTCTCATATCTGTGACTTCATCTGCTGCATACTGTGTCCAGTTGAACTCACTTAATTGCCTGACTCGTCTCACGCATTCCATGTTCTCTGGCTCCTCGAAACCTTGCTCTAGAAACCCTAGATGCTCAGCCCATAATGACATTCTATATCCAAAGATCTGCAAGAAGTTGAAAATTTGCAACAAACCAGGTTTCAGACATGTTTTAAAGATTATACATTGGTGGGTTCATAGCTTTTTCATAGAAAGCAAAACCCATATTGAACAGGGGAAGTCTTTGAAAGTTTTCTACCTGACCACGAGGATGATAACCTTTCTTAGCCCATGAATGGTGCGGTTGATACGCTCCCATTGCGATTTCAGTGTCTCTAGATCCTTCTAAGGATCTCTGGTTGATATTTGCGGAGCCAATTAAGACAAACTCATCATCCACTACCATACCTTTGGAATGAACGTATATCATGAATCTCCGACTCTTCAAAGCTTGCATCTAGATTAGTTTGTTTGTTTTAATGAGTAAACGAGGCCAATTAGCTGAAACCACTGATTGTAAAAGAAAACATCTTTATATACATATATATTTATACCTTTATAGCGTTTGCATTTGCATTTGACTGAGGTGGATTCTGAGAACTATTATATACACTAACTGTTCCATCAGCAACCTCCCTGTTTCCAAGACAGAAGAAGTTCAAAAAGTCTTGTGGCTCAAGCTGGCCATCAAGACCAACTTCCACAAGGGCCTCAAAGATGGTTCGATACATCATTTGCATAGTTTTGTGCTGCAGATATCACAAAAACATTTCGTTTAGAGAAACCAAGATTGTTCGTCAAGATTGTTCGACAAAGTATTACCTGCCAGTAGAGAATTCTCTGGATAGGGTTACTTGTTGGAGAACCTTCTGGCCACATTGGAATGACAATATAAGCAGCAAACTTCTGTCTTGCTCTAATTTTATTAGCAATCTTGAACGCTATCTCCATTGGGATTAGATTATTAGCACCTGCATTTCCAAAACTCCATGTTATTACTAAGCACATCAATCAAACTCCTTCCAAAACTTTCAATTCCATACCCAAGTCCTTGTGTGAATCCCAGTTGAACGAAGATCCAAGAAAATATTGGTTCTCAATGTAAATGAAGTGCTGAGCAGATCGTATGGCCTTAACATATGCCGCATGTATGCTCATGTCTATAAGTATATTCTTGCCACATAGAAGATTCTGTTCACATGTTTATGATCAGTACAGAGTTGCAACAAGGTAGCGATTAAAGATGACAAGTAAAAAAAAAAAATGTTCAGAGTTGTGCTCACTCTTCCAGTAGCTTCCTTTGGGTCCTTTGGAAACCCTTTGACTGAGTTTGAATCAATAGAACGAAAAACCTAATGATTAATAGGAAAGAAACGAGATTCTATTTGTCACTACCAAATATAACAATCGTATGTTTTCACGATAATCAATCATATTTAAACAAATGAGACTTGCTGAATTTACCTGAGTATGCCAAGTCTCTGGATCATGTTCATCAGCACCAGAAGTTTCAGAAAGTTTCATGATGTCCGGAATTCTGTCTAGCTGTAGCAGAGCATCATCATCAGTAGCTTTCGATCTTAGTTTTCCCATTCCACGAGGTTTTGAAGCTAATCGCCAACGTTCTTCAAAATTAGTAAGCACATCATATGCAGCTGGACCATTAATCTTGCTGTGCAGATCGTGCCATGGTTCTCTTGGTCCATCATTCGCAGTGGTCTAATACGCAAAAATATCATTAACACGGATCAAGAATTGTAACATCTAATTCCAAAATTGCAACAAAACAGGGTTTTTAAAATATTTTTACCAAAAAATTTGGGTTATGGAAGTCATCTTTATGGAGAGTCTGTAATGTTCTGAAAAGAGGATGCTTGGGAGTATCAAATCGTCCGTTGCACAAGTCTAGCCCTCCAACAAATGCAACAACTTTTCTTCTGTTTTGATCTCCTTCAGCATCTAAAATCAAAGTTTTTTGATGATGGGTGTAGATTGTTTCAGTTTCCTGATCACCATAATGACACTCAAATTCAGACGATGAAGCTAGATACATAGGAGTTTATGAAGTAATGCAGTAACTGATGAGAAGCGTACAGATTTTTTTATGAAGCTGTGACCTTTCCCTGCAGATCTGGGACAAAGGAGAACTCTCACGGATGAATGCTTGAAAAACCGGCGAGTCTCCTCATCACTTGTGCCCATAACTCCTTGCTACATTCAACGAAACACCACCTTTCATTAAACCGACCATAGGATAACTGCTTAAGTTAGTACATACATATAAAATGATATAAGTAAAACAAAATCATGCTTTCCAGCAAGATAAACAGAAGAAATTCAGAATTTAGGATCCAGAACAGTAGCCAGATTAAATAGAAACCTAGAGAAAACAAATGTGAAAAAAATCAAGAACACAACATCAGACCCGCGTAACTTTTTCATCAACATGCACACAGCCAGAGAAGCATAAACATACTCTCAACAAGATAAACAGAAAAAGCGTCAGAACTAAAACTCTAAAGCAGCGAATAAAGAGAAGCACAGAGGAAAGTATAAAATGCACCTTACATGTGAAAACTTAATAAGAAAACAATAGATACTCACCTTGTGAAAATATCTGTAATTTGATTTAATGGTAAATAGAAACAGAATGTCTTAAGCAGACATAAGAGAGTTGTGTAGATTCTTACTGTTTTGATTCCCAGAACGCTCCTTGAAGTTGGATCATCCCACACCAAAACCAAGACTCTAACACCTTCCTGAGATTTGGCTTTAAGCAAATCCCCTAGTGTACCATCGGTGGAATCATTATTCTTACGGACCAGCCTAACTGGATGGTAAACTGACCATCCTGTGATATAAATAAACCTTCTTGCCTGTCTAATGGCATCAGCCATATCCTCCCAGCATTTTCCATGTCTATACTGAGACCCATTATCGAGATATACACTCGGAAGAGTGCCATCATCAACATGAGCATCCTGATAGAGAGTAACCCTACCGCCTTTCCTCATAGGGAAGTATGTACCGGGAACTCCTAAACAGTCATCACCAAAACCAACACCCATTTGGTAAAGTCCCATTATTTCCATTGGAGTGTATTGAATAGACAGACTCAAGACAGCACCCTGTTTACAAGGCTTCCCACTACTATTAAGTACCGGAAAGACCCCTTCGATTTTCTGCCCGGAACGCAAGTGTTCGGTTGGAATTCCCACAGCTCCTATAAGCTGTGATCCAATAACATCATTGTCTTTGACCACGAAGTGAACTTCGGCAGCCTTATGAGCCACAGGGACATCAAAATGCTGCATCCAAACAGGATTCTCATTGTTGTTGATGACATAAGTTCGGGCAATGACAGCACCAGCGATAGAGACAGTGACATAGGGATCACTTGTTATCTTAGAGGATTTCTCACCTTCTACTTTGGTACTGTTCCTCCGAGTAAACCCAGAAAACATCCCACCGAGTGTGTTGTGGAAACCATCCATGTTAGGAAGATGTTTAGCTTCCTTAACCCAAATGTCTAAATTACCATGTAACAATTCAACCCTCAAAGAGCCGCTACTCGTCGCAAACGGCACAAACTGTTGGTGGCTTGACCCACCCATTGACATAGTCTCAGCAAAAGACGGAGGATACGCCATACCAAAGAAATAAAATCACCAAAAAGCAGGAAACTTTCAGTACTCGGATCAAATTCCCAAAACAAGGAACAAAAGATGAAAAAATTCAGTGAGACCGAATATCAAACAACTACCGGGCAAACAAAATCAAGAGCCCACAAAACAAAAACCGAATCTTTTGAGATATCTGCAGTCAGATCAAATCTATGAAAAAGTGTGGATCTAAAATGAGGGAGCAACGTTGACTTGAAACGTAAAAACCCGAAAACTAAGCTAGAATTCTAAAGATTTGAATCGGTCCAAGGACCCAGTTGCACCAAATTGTATAATATTTGTACTACGTTAAAATACAAATGCTAAGAAATTGAAGCGACGACCAAAAAGACTTCTACTTCGTTGCGGGCTGCTCAGGAAACTCTTTATCTAGTCCCTCCGCACTAATGTTCTATTTGATTGGTCGTTTAAATTCATCAACAAATATATTTTTTTACTTCTTTTTTCCTCATATCTCATGTGATTTGGATTTACATAGAATATGACTGCTGTTCAAACTCAACTATATCCGGAAATCAGGGGAAATCATGAAAATAATTTTGAAATACCATATATAGCTGCTTTTTGTTCTTTTTCCAACAGTATTTGTTTTTTCTCCAACACCACTAGACTATACTTGACAACAAACATATCTTTAATATTTTCTTCTCTTAAAAATGAACCACGATCTGTAGACTGACTGTACTGCAATCAAGTAACTAATGTTTAAGGTAAATAATAGTGTAGTTTATATAAATAATAATTAACAAGGTTAAATGTTAAAAATAAATCAAAACTGAAAATTTTGTGTTGCTATAAATAAACTTTACAATTTTTCCGTTCTAATCGCATGTTCTCGGTAATTAATTACCTTTAAAATTCGGGATTAGTCAAACTAAGCACGCGAAGCAAGAATTGTCACAATTTGAGCAAGTAGAAACATAAAACTAACCCCAACTTACTCCGTCACAGACGATCGTTATCACGCCGTCAAAAAACTAACGGCAAATTACAGTAACTTAACAGAACTAAAGCCAAGAATGATCTTAACGAAAATGGTAGAACTAATTCGTCTCCATTACAAAAAAAAGAATTTAAAAAAGCTCTGATTTATGAGCAACAAAAATAGTATTGTTATTCAGGCAAAGCGCATTACAGTTTATTACGTTTTTTTGGGAAAAAAACGTGACAAATTAAAAAGCTTTCCAAAGGGAAAAAAATTAGTTAGGGGATAAAAAAAGTTTGGAATTTACAGAAGTGAAATGAGGATTTACATGATTCTACATTTGGTATCTTTGGGGGATTTGGGTTCCTGTCTTGATGCTGCAGCTGTTGATGGTCTGTGGCTGGTTCTTGGTACCTTCAATGGTCAACACAAATATCTATAAGTTAACAATCATGGAAACACCAAGGAAGCAGTATACACTTTTTAACTTCCAATGAGATTCTACTTAAGGTATTTGACCAATCATCGATGTAATAATCGCAATTAGATGGATACTGGTAAGTTCACCTAGCAGGTTAACTATATGAACAGAAAGAAATGTACTAACCGGAACTCAGCATTTCACATTTATGGCTCTACCCTCTTAAGTACCTTTTCTTACAATCATTGTTGTATAGTATTGCAATCACATTGTAAGTTACCTTATGATCATTGCAATCATATGTGTTGCTTCCTGCTTTTCAAGAATACTGTTTCTATTTTTGGCCCTATGTGATTATAGTGTTATGAGTAGAAGTTATGTACCTGTGGACCAGTGACCAATCGTGAGGCACCAATACTTGTTGGGTGTGGAGTTGGGGTGCTGCGTGGGGCCTGATCCTCGAACTCTTGTTGTTGCAAAGCTATTGCCAGTTGTAGATCAGAGCTGCATCGTACCATTGAAATCATAAATATATTTGAAAGAGGACTATTATAACAGATATATATATATATATATATGTGTGTGTGTGTTGCTGGTGAGAGATTCAATGGGTTAGCAGCATTGAAGTTTTAAAAATTTGGTCAAAAATATAACTATTAGTTGTCAAAGAAAGGTTCCAGATGTTTACTTGACTTCCATGCCTGTGTCTGGCACATTGTTGATGCTGGCAAGATAGTCCTATGAGGAACAATCAAAAGCAACAAATGATTAAAATGGTAGAGGATGGAGAACTTGTATGAAGTAGTGACTATGTTATGAGATGAGCATACAGCAGTATTTGTGACTGCATTTCGTTCATCCCATGTGCCGCTAGCACCACTTGTGCCACTGTCAACCTTGAAATCCTTAAAGGTAGCAGTCATGTATGCAGTGTCGCCATTAACCTGAAACAATATTGCATGTCAATAGTGACCACAACAAACCATACCACACAAGAGACTATGTAGTTAGTGATACCTCCTTACGAGTCACGAGATAAAGAAAAAGTAGATAAACAACTAAAGAGATAGTTAGTAATAACTTTGCTGATACCTCGTTTAGCTTTTCCCAAACCAGATCAGGTTGATTCAGGTACCCTTGATCTGTAGCCAAAAGATAAAGTTCACCTTCATACTGCAAAAATGACAGTTGGGGAAGTATTAAATGGAATTAACTTATTACAATCCAAAAGTCCGAAATATCTACAAATTAAACTGACCTTGAACATGGTACAGAAATGATTGTTGCGGAAGAAGACACAGATTTCACGTTCTTTCAGGCCGTCTTGCAAGCGAAAGAGTCTGGAAAATATGATCAACAATAAATATGATACTTTCAGTGCCATCACTTCAAAAGAAATAATAACTTCCCAAACAGGGATTAAATCACGCACCCACAAAAGGTTAACTGACTTGCACTATTCTTCATAAAGTTCCTGATTATCTCACCTGCAAAAACATATTGGAGAGTATATGAAAAGATGTAAGTTAGAGCATAGAGAGTGTCTCTATGCACAATGGCATGCTTCCCAATGTGTGTGACAAGAACATCCCAAGTAGATTGGACAGAGTATAACTTACCGTCTTCCGGTGTGAGCCCTTCTGTAGCCCTTCCTTCAGGAGAACAGTCACCAACATTCTTCTCTGCCCTCTTACCAAGAAGTGACTCACCTTCATAAACGGGTTCTTTGTCTTCACAAACCGGAGCTACTGCATTTACACATTCCTCACCTTCATACATGGGTTCATCGGTAGACACGGGCGAAGCAAAAGCATTGGGTGCATCATCATGCTGGGATCTGCAATGAATATCTGGACATAGCAGTGGGCATTTAAATAAATGTTTTCATCTCTAGTATCTTCAGATGCCAATGTAACCAGTACAAGGAAATTACAAGCAGGAGTACTTTAATTATGCAAAGGGACATCTATTAGGTTAGTCAATCACTGGAAGAAAAAACTACCAGGATCAATAGAAGCTTCATCAGACTTTGGTAGACTCTCCGAACTGCTCTTAATTTTTGTTGCATCCAGATTAGTCTTGTCCACAGAGAGCGCCTCAGAAGAAGTTACATCCACTGTGGTCTTTTTACAGCTACTCACAGTCTCTACATCAAAACCTGTTTCGTTGCCTGATTCCTTTGAAGATAACTGATCATGGTCAAGACCCTCACTTTGGGTTGTAACCGATGTCAGAAATTCCACAGCTTTGTTTATATCCCCATCAATTTCTGATGCCTTATCATCATCAGATTTAAAATTTTCTAGCTGACTGATATTAGTATAATGGGTGCTAGTTGGATTAGCATCTGAAAATGTGAATGCAGAGTCTTGATTGGTTGAGTCTGCGTGAGTGTTCTGTGATGAATCATTCCCCAGCTCCTGTGATAATTGCAAGGCTTGCAACAACTCTGTTTCTTCTTCAAGATCCCCCTTTCTCAGCCTACGAAGCTCTGCAACCGCAGGTGGTGAATCTCCAAAAGATCTTGTCTTCGAAAGACATGGCGAGGGAACCCCTAACGCAGCAGTGGTAGCCGCAGCAAAATCAACAGAATCTTCTTCAGGATTTGGATCACTTCGGGCCTCTACATTTTGCGTTTCCAGCGCAACAAGCTCACCCATTAGAGCATTATATGACTTGCTGCCAATTGCATTAGCTGCTTCAACATCCTGGAGGTATGAACAGGGGAAGCAATGATATTAATTCTTTTACTATAGACCCAGGATTACTAAAGACACTATCTAAAATACAGGGCTCTGGACAACTGTTCCTATCCATAACAAGCCAAACAATGGATACAAAGAGTAAATTGCCCTATGTTTGTATCTCAAGAAGAAAACGATGAGAAGATAAACCCACATTCCAATTCCCAAACATCCAAACACAAAAGTGTAATAGACAAGAAAGGCAACAAAAAATGTTATTGGCCTATACTAATATCCAAACTGTACAGGTAGAGGAGCCATTCATACAGAATACGCAACAAAATGATGTACCTGGGGATCAACTATCCATCCATGATATAAGGGAATGTCAAGTAAATCAAAAATTGCACATTCAGGTGTGAACTCGAAATCATCAATCCTGCAACCAGGTAAAGATCCATAGTTATAATAGGTATCTCTACATAGTAGAAGCAGAAACAGATCAGAAAGTGTATTAACCTCCTAAATTTGATATTGACATCAATTCCAGTCGTAAGGCGTGGAAGAAGATCAATTGCATCAGCAATGTTCTGTTGCTGATTCTCAATATATCCGTCATCTTTGTTCTGTCATAAGAAAAAAGTATACTTTATCCACATAGATACATGCCACATAAAGAGCGGATAAGAAGAAGCCGACTTATTACATTGGCTTTACTATTGGAATCAATCAGTCTGTCGACCACAAGGGACAGCAATCTCTCTTGAGAAACTTCATAACAGTCGGGATTTAGATTCAAGTTGTTTCTCAAAAGTAGAACATTACCTGTCGCATCCCATAATAATAATAAAAAACAATCAGGAATTCAAGTGTTATATGGTCCATGCATTCTTGAAAAGAAAATGATAACCCATCAAGGTATTATCAGATTACTTCGCCAATAAAACATTTATACATGTACAGATAGACTCGTCAGCATATATAATCACACTTGGAATCATTTCTGTCCTTTCTCAGAGAAGCTACCAATAAAATCTGATGATTGGTTGACTAAGCATCAAATCAATGATGAGAGAACCAAACACGTAAAACATTCCTTACAGGTAACAACATTGTACGGAACCAGCATAACCTAACATCGATTCTTCAATTAACTTTAGCAATTCCGAAAATTAAGTAACCAAAACCTAAAGAAGCCAATACCTTAAAACCTATATTCCACTTCCCAAAACCCTATTGGATGGTCTAAATGAGGTTTAATCAACCCTAAAGGTAGACGAAAATGGAGAAAGTAAAACATACAAATGGCTAATAAAGGGCATGGTCCATTTTCATTCTGGAGAATGATAGGCGTAGTTCTTCCAAGGAACTTAATCGATTTCGTCTTGTACATGATCTCTTCCTTAGTTTCATTTGGCACATCTTGCTGCATAGGTTCCTGATTCGTCTGCGTCTCTTCGCTTGGAGAGTCTGAAGGTGGAGAAGATGAAGCGGTCGCCATTGATGACAAAACCAAAGCGATTAAATCAAATTCGATTAAACAAAGTCAATTTTTGGATCGAAGAGGCAAAGACAAGTATTGGAAATTTCCTGATCCAAATGGGACGAGCGAACGAGCAAGCGAGCAAGAGGATTTAATTTATATTATGAGAAAGAACTTTTAAGGAAGGTCGATATTGAAGTGGTTCACATAATCAAACCGGTACGTACCAAATTTTCAATTTCGGTATGGTCAAATGTTCTTGATTTGTAGCTGGTAACACTTAATTGCTTCAGTTTCGTTCCGGTTATTTGGTATAAGATGAAGAATATGATTTGGCCATTTTGGTTCGCATAAACCAATTTTTCGAACCGGTATTTCTGATTCGTATCTTCTCGGAGTGGTAAATGGCAAATTAAAATTGTAATCATAATTTATGACACCATCATTTCCTTAAAAGCCATAATTAATTTTTAAAGATTTTTAAAAAAGTCTCTCAAATTTTAATATTTGGTATGCATAACTAAAATGAATTTGGGTTTGAGTAATCAACTAATCACAACATATATTAAATCATACTACAAACTTTTTGTGTAGGATTATAATAAGTATCTATATATGTATATACATATACTTCCTTTATAAAGCAAGTATAAAAACAATATATATATATATCTCAAGTATATATCACAAAGCCCATTTAGAACCCAATTTGTTATGACCTTCATTATATTCCTTTGATGTAAGCCCAAAAGAAGACTATTTCATAAACATTATTTCGTAAAGTCAAAGTTTTCTTAGAAAAGATTTGATATCACAACTGAGTACTGACATAAGAATTATTTGGTATATTATGTGAACCTATTTAAAAGGTTTCGACAGTTTTGGCATCAAATAAGTGATCCAATCTTGTGGTTGTAATTCTTTCTCTCACTGCAAAAAATAAGTTAAGTTACAGTTAACCCACATGACTTTCTACTATTAATTCTCCACGTTTTTAAAATGTCTGGTTATATATAATACATCTTATATAATTTATATACTTTCAAATGCAAAGCTACATATTTCCAACAAAGTAATTTTGATCCTGCAAATCTATTGAAAATTTTCTTTGGCCAAATAGGTAAATATCTATTTGGGAAGTTTTTTTTTTACTGGGATTCAATTTTAAAAAATCGAGTAGCTCCACATTATATACGACAATGCCAAAATTTCAATGTAATGAATTTGAATTAGTGCACCAATGTGGCTTTTTGTTACAATAGTTATACAAATTCACCAATGTTAATTTATCTTTGTTCATTGTTGGATTCTACTTCTTTAAGGAAAAAAATATTCAAATTAAGTTCTACATCAACAGTATTAGTTTTATTAAATTATTTTGTTACTAGTCAAAACAATTTGTTTGTCATCTATTTTTATACCATAATAAAAATAAAAAATAGGAGTTGGCCTTATAATTTAAATCACATTAAAGTATTTATTTTTGCTATTTATATAGTCTTATAAGCTCTCTTCTTGCACCAAGGGATTTTTTAAATTTTAAAGTAAGATATATACACATTTGCATCTGTTATAGTGGTCTAAGCCCACAGTTTCTAATCTTTTTCGATATGAAACAAGCTTTATTTGGTAAAGATATAAAACCTTTCGTTTGTAAATAGTAATCAAATGCATAATTATAAAAATACTAATATTATAAAATAAAAACAAAGGCTTGTGGTCCTGCTAGCGTGCAACACCTGTATGGAGATATAAAAAGATGAATGAGAATAAATGCTAAATTAATTGAATAATTAAGGGAAACCAATAGTGGCTAAGCACCTGCTATGTGGTAGTCGAATAATAATTACAGTATTAAAATGATAAATTAGAGAAAAAGAGAAAGAATAAAGTTAAAAAATTAGGCAGTGGGTTGAGAAACAAGAAAATGCACCAACCCAAATAAGGAGTGGTCATGAATGCAAATTAAAAAGAAAAGAGTGTTGTAGAGTGGCCATGTGAACTCGTACGGATGTCATTAACACTTAATTAAGAATGGATTTTGTAAATATATTACCAATGAACATCCATAAACTATTAATGTTTATGAGATTTGGAAGATTAGACTCAGTTTCCGCTTCTAATCTTTTCCGGTTATTAAAAAAGGTTTTACTCGCATACATATCTCATCATTCATGTCTTTTATGTCGAAGGAAATGTTGTTGACAGATTGGAATTCGACCGCGTCCAGCAAAACCAAAAATTCTCTTCTTCTGACCTAGAATTTTTTGGTTTGTAAAACATTAAACAACTTATCTTACTAGCGTTAGTAGTGTCTGAGATCTTACAATTGGTATTAGAACAAGATAAATATCTGAATTTCTGTCTATTTCCGGAAAAAAAAAAATAGTAAGAAAGATTGTTTAGAGTTGGGCCGTCTCCAACAAAACTCTCTTTCAGTCTATCGATACATATTTGAAAGACATATTAGAAAAAAATATAGATTTTTCAATAATTTTTTTTTAATAGGGTTGCTAGAGTCTAAAATTTTACATTACCCAACAGTTTGGGGTTTTGTAGAGGGAGTTTTCTAATTTGACCATAGAAAACTTTACAAATCAAAAATAAGAAAATAGAAATAACTTTTACGTTAAAGTGATATCCATTTATATTGTTTTCCTACGTCATTTTCTTAAGGTCGAATCCAAAAATTCCTAACATTATATATAGATGTATACCATTATTTTATGTTTTCGATAGAAAACAACAACTAAAGTTATGTTACCATTCATAGCAATTAGCAACAGATATTTGTATATCTTCTATCGCTATTCACAACTAAAACTCTTTGTCAAAGCGAAGCTAAAATAATAATAAAAAGCTGCTCGTTTTGCCAACAAGAGATCGAGATCAAAGTGCATGCGAGTGTGAAGATTCTTGTCCGGAAGGAACTGGCAACAGACAGAGTTGCTGCTTGTCGTCAATTGCATTTGCTTAACTCACTTTGACGGACACCGGATCCGTAAGTTGTCGGTAATAATGCCCACGTGTCATCATCATCATCCCATGTTGTTTCAATTATGTTGATGATGTAAGAGATACCGTATGCGGTTTTTATACTCTTTGAATTAACTATTAGCACTTGAATATAACTCGAGTAAATAGATGTCACACTTGATTTTTAATATTACTCTTTGAATTTGATATCTCTATATCTGTAATAAGAAAAGGGTGATGTTAATGTTTAATTATAATACTGTAAATATGTACAATAAAGTGTCCTATAATGGTTATATTAACTTTGGCAATGGAATACATTCTCCACCAATATTTTTTTGCTCTTTTAATATTACCAAAAGAAGAATGGATATTATGTTATGCTGTTTCTATAATTAACTATACAGCCATGTACTTTTTTAAGCACTTTGGTCTAGGGTTATAGACTAGGTATATAGAAAAAATAGCAAAAAAAAGATAAATATATATAAAACCTCAAATTCTATATTATCGGTTTAGGGATATAGATGAATAATTCGGAGTTTTCTCTTACTTAATTTTTTTGTTTTTGATTTTGGTTTCTGATTTTATAAATTTAGGGTTTCCAGGAACTTTTTACTTCTCTCTCCTGCAGCCTCTTCCCAAAGACTAGACTCTGTCACTCATCTCTTTCCCTCATCTTTCTTTTAGAGAGATAGAACAATCAAATTCACATCAAAACAATAAAAGGGTAATCTTTAATTCTTATATCTGCCGAAGTTTTTTTTTCTCTCTGTTCATCGTATATTATCATAAAACACTTTCATAATTAGACGGAAAATTCACCGGAAATCTGTTTGAATAAAGTCAAAATTGTTCTACTTTTTCATAATTGTTCTCAGGTAGTTGATCTTACTTTACTTGATGATGTAGTAAGAAATCTTTCTATATTATACTTAGTAGTAGATTCCATCTAATTTCATTCCATGCATGGGTTCTTATATTCTAACTAAAACAAGTGCTTTGGTTCATTTTCTTGTCATCTAACTCTCATGGAAATAGATGGCAAAATCAAAGTTGTTCTATATATATATATATTTGTTCGTTTTACTAGTACTTGATGATATAATAAGAAATCTTCTATATAAAAATCAGTAATGGATTCATCTATAATAAATCTCATTTCATGGGTTCTTACATATTTTTTACTACAATCAAGTGTTTAATTAGCTTTTTGTCAGTACTTGATGATATAGTAAGAAATCTTATGATGAATTAGGTTAATAGTAAATAATAAGAATGGTGAGGGGAAAGACAGAGATGAAGAGAATAGAGAATGCAACGAGCAGGCAAGTGACTTTCTCAAAGAGAAGAAATGGACTTTTGAAGAAAGCATTTGAATTATCAGTCCTTTGTGATGCTGAAGTTGCCCTAATCATCTTCTCTCCTAGAGGCAAACTCTATGAGTTCTCTAGCTCCTCCAGGTATTATGAGTAATGACGTGGAAAAAATCAGTAAAAAATATGGCTCTGATTGGTAGCCTCCATAATAACAATATGAATAAAAACGAAAATGAATCAAGTGGAAATGAAAATTAATTATCAATATGAAGAACAAAGAGGAATGAATGTAGATAGTGAATTCAACAATGTCATAGTAAATTGTAACCAAAAATGAAACTAATATTTAACCTAAATATATATAATCATAAAATAAATATATATTTCATTTATATTTTCGTATTTTTATATTCATTTAAAATAAATGTGTAGTAGTAATATGGGTACCTTAATTGTCTTAAAAACTTTTGATACAAATTTGACTAAACAAACTTCAATTATATTTTAAAATTACTAATTTAATATGAAAATAATAACATTTAAATAGTGAAAAATATTTTGTCACAATACAAAAATAATCACATATAAAAATGTAAAATCATTAAAAAAAGTATCATTAAATTATCCAGTAGTAATTAACGAATTTTAATTATTGTTCCTTATCATTAATCTATGATTCACCTTTTCATGAAATGAAGAAGAAAAGTATATTGGTTGAAAGCTCTTGTATTAAGAGAGAAACAGTGTATTGCATTATGTTGGTAAATTTAGAGTTGTCATTAAGAAAAAAAGAAGAAGAATAGAACTCGACCCACATAATTCAAAGTAACTCGAATCCCTTAAAAAGTTGAAATAGAAAGATGAACAATAAAATTGTATAGATAATAAGGATGTGGTTTAGTTGGCTTGTTTTTTGTCTAACTTATTATCATGCGATGAGTTCGATTCTTACTTATATCTAGTTGGAAAAGGAAAAAAAGATGAACTTAACACATTGTTCCTCATTCTATCAATAAGTCTGAGTATAGTACTCTTACTCAAATTAGGCAAAAGAGTCTCGTGAGATTCTACTTTGGCATGGTTGGAATTTAACCATATTTGGAAAAATACAATATTTCTTCTTTAGAGGTCTGCCTGACTAGAGAGAATTTACACACATATTCTACTTTCACAAATCTAAATCATTTTCTTCTTTAGATAAATACAACATTTCCTCCTTTTTTATACTCTTGACAATATATAAATAATTTAAAATTCCAAACATGGTCATACTAATTAATTTATTCTGCCACTCCACTAACATAGTAAGATTTACAATGGCCTTAACTGGGAGGTGTTTTTACACCAATTTTTGGTTTTAGTTTCTACTAAAATTCAAAAATTAGCCAATCAAGATTTTGTAGTTTTTTCATAAGATAGCGAAACTAGTTTTTAAGAGTTTTCATCAGTTTCTAAACAAAAACTAGAAACCATAATTTTGTAGTTTCTTCCTAGTTTCTTGTCTGAATATTTTTTTTTTTTTTTCATTTTAATGATTTGTTTTTTAAAGTGTTAATATATGTTTATATATGTACGTATTATACGTATAGTCACTTTACTCTCCCAATGTGTAATCAACTAATTAATGTACAGCTTTTAATAAATTGATCTACTAATATATATCTAAAATCAGGATGCACATAAATCATTTTAATTTATAATCTTCAAAATACAAACAAATTTAATCTTTAAAGATAAAACTAGCAATTATAAAATTTGAAGATTATAAATTAGACTTTATAATTCTTGAAAAATTGAATATTGTAATATTTAACTTTAAAATTCTTAATTTTATTTTATAAATTTTGTAAAATTTATGAACTTATTTTTTAAAAAAATTTAATTGTAAAATTTTTGAAATTTTGCATTC